>JAJOOO010032122.1:0-11716 GCA_029582685.1 Solanum piurae
AGTTAAGAACAATAGCTAAACTATCTTTTATAAATCACGAATACAAATAAATAATAAAGGAGAAGAAAGAATAAACCACAATTCTCCGGCCTCCACAGCGGCTCTTCCAAAGTTCCTAAGCTAGAAGAAAATTTATATTGTGTCTTGTATCTTGATTCTTGGCTATCTTCAAATAATTATTTCCATGCCCTATTTATAGATGTAGGAAACCCTAAATAAAATAATTGAGTCCAAATAAATTAGGAAATCAAAACCCGGAAGAAATTGATTTCCGTAACTTATTTGCTGCTTCTGGAATATTTTGTTGTCACCGCCTTCCAAATAATTAGATGGCCTTCGCTGCTGACACGTGGCAGTCATAAGCCTAATTCAAATTGAATTGTCGTTCCTCTTTGCACTATATATAGAAATATATTATTTTAATAAATTTAATCCATTAAGCTACCTGCTTGATTTCCTTCTTCAACCTTCCATCTTTAATTCGTTTTAGCTCCAAACTTCTTCATATTTCCACCAATTTAATCTACAAATAAAATATACCATTTAACACAATTCATAAAATTCATGCTCAAAAATGACCAATATAAATAATAAATGTGAGGAAATAGTGATTAAAAATATGTATTTTTAGCCTCACATCAGTGACCTCCATATGGGCTAGCATGACAACTTTCGAGCACTTTGTGAACCTCAGATTCCGGAATGCACCTTCTCACTACCCGGTCTACACCTTGCTTGAACAAGAATGGTTCATCCCAGATATAGAACTTGGCATCATGATTGAGCTTTTTCTTTTGTTGGATAGTTGCACCAGGAGGATAATCGCCACTTACTATCAAATTCACAATGTCTGCATACCATGGCACTTGAGAGATATATAATGCCATCAATTGTTCATCCGAAAACTCTTCCCGGATTGCTCACCTTCATTCACATGTGAAAAATCCTCCAACCTAGATAAGTGATCTGCTATTTGATTCTCAGTACCTTTCCTATCTTTGGTCTCAAGGTCAAATTCTTAGAGAAGCAATATCTATTGAATCAGCCTTGGTTTAGCATCCTTCTTGTTGAATAGGTTCCTAATAGATGCATGGTCAGTAAAACCAATCACTTTAGTACCTACCAAATACGATCTGAACTTGTCGAAGGTGAACACTAGAGCCATCATCTCCTTCTCAGTCACTGTGTAATTAGCTTGTGTAGAGTCAAGGGTCTTGCTTGCATAATAGATCGAGTGGAACACTTTATTCTTTCTTTGTCCCAACATTGCACCCACTACTACGTCGCTTGCATCAAACATGAGTTGAAATGGTAATCCCCAATCAGGAGCAATTAAGATGGGAGCCTCAATTAAGTTCCTCTTAAACATCTCAAAAGCTTTCAAACACATATTATCAAACTTAAACTTCACCTCCTTCTACAAAAGACTGCACATAGGTCTGGCAATCTTGGAAAAATTCTTGATGAATCGCCTGTAAAAATCTGCATGACCAAGAAAACTATGCACACCTTTTACAGAAATGGGAGGGGGCAATTTCTCAATAACTTCTACCTTAGCCTTATCAACCTCCAAACCAGATTTAGACACCTTGTGTCCCAACACTATTCCCCCTCTTACCAAAAAAATGACGATTTTCCCAGTTTAGAACTAAGTTAGTGTCTTCACATCTAGCAAGTACTTTATCAAGATTTTGGAGAGATACCTCAAAAGACTTCCCATAGATGGAAAAATCATCCATGAACACCTCAACAAATTCTTCCACCATATCATGAAAAATGGCCATCATACACCTTTGAAAAGTCACTGGTGCATTGCAAAGTCTGAATGGCATGCGCTTGAAAGCATATGTGCCATAAGGACAAGTGAACGTGGTCTTTTCCTGATCCTCGGGTGCAATCAAGATCTGATTGTAACCGTAATATACAAATAAGAAACAATAGTACTCCTGCCCTGCTAGTCGGTCAAGCATTTGATCAATGAAGGGAACGGGGTAGTGATCATTCCGGGTAGCATCATTTAGTTTTTGGTAATCCATGCAAATTCTCCATCCGGTCACTGTTCTAGTAGGAATAAACTCATTTTTTTCGTTCCTTACCACTGTCATACCTCCCTTCTTGGGAACACATTGTACCGGACTTACCCACTTACTATCAAAGATTGGGTACACAATTCCAGCATCTAGCCACTTTATGACTTCCTTTCTTACCACTTCTTTCATCACAGGATTCAGTCGACGTTGATGTTGTGCTTTGGGTTTGTGATCCTCTTCCATGTAAATTATGTGCATGCATAACGCCGGACGAATCCCATGAATATCAGCCATCTGCCATCCAATTGCTTTCCTCCTCCGCTTTAAGATCCTTAATGCCGCATCAACCTGTAAATCAGACAATTCTGCAGAAAGTATAACAGACAAAGTTTCATTAGTACCCAAATAAGCATACCTTAGGTGAGCCGGCAGAGATTTTAGTTCCAACTTAGGGGCTTATTCTATTGATGGCTTTGGTGGGGCCCCAACTCGCGATCTAGTGACTCCACTTGAGTCATACGAGTGTCTACTAGTGCTAGATTTAAGCATGATTCAATCTCTTGAGCTTCAGTGTCTCCCTCTATATCATAACCCACTAAAATTATTTCTAAAGGATCTTCGGGAACAACTACTTGTGATTCTACTATGCGATCAACCACAGTAATAGCAGACAACTCTTCATAAATAGAAGGCAATTTTAAAGCGCGATAAACATCAAATACATCAACCTTGTCATGTGCCCTTATAGTTAGTTGACCAGCTGCTACATCAATCAATGCCCTACCCGTGGCCAAGAAAGGTCATCCCAAAATGAATGGAACTTCAAAATCGGGTTCAAAGTCTAAGACCACAAAATCTACCGGAAAAATCAATGAACGTACTTGCACTAACACATCTTCTACCACCCCTCTGGCCTAGCAATGAATTTATCAGTGAGTTGGAGAATAACAGTGGTTTATTTTGGACTACCCAACCCAAGCTTTTGATACAAAGATAAGGGCATCAAATTTATACTTGCCCCAAAATCACACAAACCCCGATAATGAATACTTTGCCCAATTGTAATCTGCACAGTAAAACTACCCAGATCTTTTAACTTTTTGGGCAGTCTGTTTTGGATCCTTGAGTTGCACTCCTCAGTAAGTGCTACAGTTTCATACTCTGTGAGCCTCCTCTTGCTAGCCACAATGTCCTTTACATATTTAGCATACTTCGGGATACCATGAAAAATGTCAACCAAAGGTAGGTTAATGTGAACCTGTTTAAGGAGAGAGAGAAACTTACCGAAGCATTCATTTTCATTTTGCTTTTTGAGCCTTTGTGGAAACGGAGGTGGTAACTTCTTTTTAGGAATGGGTGCCTCAACATTGGAGCTTTTTACTACCTTTTCCACCTTATTTTCTTTGTTACTTACCTCAGTGTCTCTCTTCTTTGGAGCTAGTTCCTCTAATTGCAGCCCACTTCTAGTACTTACCGCATGCAATTGCTTTGGGTTGGGATCAGTATCACCGGGCAGCCCACCTTGGGGACGCAAGTTCAAAGAATTAGCCATTTGCGGAACTTGTTTCTTTAAACTCATTTGGGACATCTGGATATTTCTAATGTTCTCATCCTGCTTATCTATCCTACCATTTAATTTGATCCCTATTTCAGTCATGAGCTTTTGGAGTAGCTCTTCATTGGTCATCCCCCCTTTTGGTGCACTAGGATTTGAGCCTTGGTTAGGATTGTAGTATTGTTGTCCAGCCCCTTGAGAACGGTATTGGTTGACCCCTTGGGGTTGATTTTGGTTTTGGTTACCACCCCATGAGAAGTTAGGATGGTTCTTCCAACTAGGGTTGTAAGTGTTACCATAATTTTGTTGCACTCTACCCCTTTGCGCATTACCCACATAGTTTACAGAATCCGGGTTTACCTCACATTGCTCGGTTTCATGAGTTCCACTACCACATCCTCACACCAATTGGTTGCCTGTTGTACAATGTTTATCGGTGAATGGTTTAGAGCCATTTGTTTAAAATATTGGGCCATGTTATGTTGCATTGCATCTAATTTGGCATTTATGGCAGTAGCTTGGTCCACATCTAAAATCCCTGCAGCCTTTTGGGTTGTGGTTCTAGATATTTCCCGCTCATACCCTTGGTTCCCTTCAGAAAGTTTATTGAGTAAGTCAAAGAACTCTTCACTTGTTCTAGATAGGGCATGTCCACCTGCTGCATTATTAAGAAGAGCACGAGCATTATAGTCTAAACCCTCAAAGAAAGTGTGAGCAAGTACCTTATTAGTTTCCATGTGGTGTGGGCAAGCATTCAATATTTGTTTGAAACGTGCCCATGCTTGGTACATGTCCTCCCCTTGCTTTTGAACAAAGTTTATTATCTCACCCCTCAGCTTAGCGGTTTTCTTGGATGGAAAAAAGCAACTCAGGAATTTCTTTGCTAGATCATCCCAAGTAGTGATCGAGTTTGGTGGCTCAGAATCTAACCAACGCCTTGCAGCTCCTAACAATGAGTACGGGAACAAAGTCAGCCTCACATAGTCCGATGAGACTGCAATTGGGATGTATGTATTAGTAATATCTATGAAGATCTTAAGATGGACTTGAGGATCCTCATGGGGGAGACCAGTGAATTGCCCATTAGAATGGAGGATCTGTACCATGCTCTGGTTTAGTTCAAATCTACCCCCCGATGGAGGTTTCCTAATACTAGATGGTAAATTGGATGTGAGTGGGACTGCCACATCACGTACAGGCCTTATTGGGATGACAGGAACAACATGGGGTGCTTCTTGGATATTCGGGTTCCCTCTGTTATTCACATTTTTTGGGTTATTCAAGTTGTCTTGATTATTCTCATCAACTTGTCCCGGAAGACCTAAACCCAATTCTCCTTGTCTTTGCTCCATACGGTTCCTTTTTCTGCGCTCTCGTAGAGCTCGTTCGGGTTCGTTGTATGGTTCGACAAGTTCTCCTTTTCTAGCCAAATCTGAAAGTCAAGTGCCTGCAATAAACAAGCTAATATCAAGTAATTAATATCTAAACAATCTAATTGTAGAATAAAGAATATTGAATATAAATCAATTTCTAAGTCCCTGGCAGCGGCACCAAAAACTTGTTGCTCCACAGAATACACGCAAGTGTATGTGGTCGCGCAAGTAATATAGATTCTTTAAGAAACGAGTTATCGCTCCCAAGAGACTTATGATCAATTTATATTCACTTAACTCTACAACCAAAAGTAAAAAGTAACCTTTTCAAGATTTGATGATTTATTGTTTATCTACTAATAATTATGCACTAAATGAAAGTAACTAATTGTGAATGACTTTGATATAATGTTTCAAGCAAGTTAAAAGAAATTCCATGGTTGCAGCATATACTGAATATCATGTATCATATTATTGGCTTAGAATTAATTTCCGCTGTCAAGTTACTAGTTTATAGGGTTGATTATATGATCCGGGTTATACGCCTCTCGTCGCCTACCCAAGTTAGCTATCTAACTACATCATTGAGTGGGGATAAATAGACTAACTGGCAAGCATTTACATTTCATTCTATTTCGTAACAAAGCAAGGTGTTCGTCTGGGCGTCACTCCTAAAAACTAATCACCTCAATCTAATGGGTGGAACGAGCTCTCTATATTCTCTGGTCTATCTAATCCCTCCTTTCTCAATTTTAAGATTAAACAATGTATTTATCTTATGGTGATCAAGCATAAAATACTAAAACAAGAATATAGAAGTAACTTATAATGACAACCAAGAATTAATTCATAAAGCCTTAAATAACAAACATTCAATCCGTAGCTACAGCCCCAGAACTAGGGCGTTTAGCCACTCATGCTATTAGAAAACCACAAAATACAATTGTTCATGCGATTTCCAAAAAATAGAACAGTTAAAAGATCAAAACCTAAAATGAACTTGAATTCTTGCTCTTGTACACTAAATCAACAGTCGAACCCCTCACAATCTAGCCCAAGCGGTCTATTTATAAGTTTAGGAAAATTGGAGACAAAATCTACTTCAACTAGGAATCCTTTTTAACACAACTTAAGCTTGAAAATCAGGATTTCCTTGGCATTTCGCGCCTCCTATCACCCCACGAACATGCTCCAGTTGCATCAGTGTTGGTGCGCCACGCCGCTCAGAGCGCCTGAGAAAGGCCTCAAAATGTTGGGCCTTAGTGCGTCGCGCCTCTCAGCCCTCTTTAGAGGCCTCTCTGAATGTTGGCCCTTGGCACCTCGCGCCTCTCAGCGCACCTGAGAGGCCTCTCTGAATGTTGGCCCTTGGCGCCTCGCGCCTAGCAGTGGGCGATTGTCCCTGGGGCCTTCATCCTTAGCCACTTTTCATGCTCTTTTGCATCTCTTTTCTTCAAGTTGACTCCAATTCCCTTGAGAGTTCCTGAAACAACTAATCATGTGTGTAAGGGCACAATCATCACAAGTTACACAAAAAATTAAGCTAATGACTAGAGATCATTCTTCAATCTAATTGATTCATAGGAAAATATTGATAACTTAGACATATAAATATGCCTAAGATCATAAATCATTAAAAACGGTTGAAAAACACTGTCTGGGGAGCGAATCCGCGTTGCGGAGATGCATTATAATATTTGGTCGTGAAATAATTTGTGAAACAATGGAGTCTGCGTTCTCTCTACAGTGAGGAGAGGGAAGTTTCACTCTGAAAGAATAGGTCTGTGACGTGGACCTGGTACTTTATTTTTTGTCCGACTTTTTCTTCTTTATTTTCTAACCCCAATTCGCCTAGAATCGAATGGTTTCTTCCCCAATCACTTAGATTCCATTACCCAACATTAGTATTCAATAATCTACTCAAAACTAACCTTGAAACACTAACACTTATCTCAAGAGTTCATCAAAACCTCAACAATCAAGATTATGAAAGAAACTTCAAGAAAACTCATCAAGAACTGAAATCCTTTAACTTCAAGAATGAAGCATCGCTGAAAATAATATAATTGGTGCTTGGGTGAATGAACCCAATGCTATGTGACCTCACATACCTCCTAGGGATTAAACCCTTGGTGAAACAACCTTCGATTCGCAAGCAAAATTGAAGAACGCCTTGACTTTTCTCCTTTTCTCCTCTTCCTGAACTCCTCTCAAAACCTTAGCGTACTTTAGGATTTGTAAAACAGAACCAAATCAGTTTAGACCCCTAAATATTACCAAATTTGTTTTAAGCTGATTGGGTGAGGAAAAGACCAAAATACCCTTCATATTTTTGAGTAACTTTCCTTTAGTGAATAGACCAACTTCAAACGGGCATATCTCGCTCATATGAGCTCGAAAGTGATGGTCCACCTAACTTCAAGACCTTTCATTACATATCTTATGGGCCACCTAACTTATCATGTATTGAAAGTGATGGTCATTTGAAGTTGACCCAAAACTTATAACTCAAGCATAACTTGCAAAATTTTAGATTTTGCTATTTCTAATTTAGTTCTTTCTATTTTTAGCTCTTTCAAATAGAGAGGTGTTACAATTACATTTACATTACATTATGGAGAAGTCCATTCTCGTTATGATCATTCCACGTCCTAGCGTACTGCTAGCTTGCTTAGAACCAAAGATATCTTACTAAGGTAGTTTACTTTTTCATTTAGAATAAAGAAGGTGAAGCAATTTTTCCTTGATTGCACGAGCTAGCCAGTAAACCCCCATCCCTACTCACTGCAACATATATTCAAAAAGCTTCTGGATGTACGACATTGTAAAAATCTAAATCTAAATTTGGAACTTCTCATGGAATTTTGTAATAACTTAACTAAATTGAAAATGTATTAAGTTAGAATGCTCATAACAAATATAATGAAGCGGGTGAATTTTCGTGAAGGCTATTTTTTCTAGACAGTGGGTGATTTCTTTTATTGATCTTTTTATGAAGAATTGCCATAATGTGTGACCCTCAATGTAATGGACTTGTCATGAACCAATTTCCCGTGTCATGATGACACCTACTATAATCCATGTCTGGGTAAGTCAATCCGTACCAAAAATGACAAGTAATGAGAATAAGGGTAGAACTAAACAAAAATAACACTATATAGCTATGAAAGAAATAGAAGCAACCCAAAATCTTGATACAATAAAATCCCTCCCAGAACGTAGAAATCATGGGTACAAAGCGCTATAATATGAACAAATACAAGTCCCTAAAGTGGACCAAAATAAGTCGTCTCAAAGGCAAAAGACTAGATAAGTGTATATAGAGAAGGAGACAGACTTATTTAGGATGCCAAGTGCTCATCCTCATCTCTGATCACTAAAATCAACAAAAGATGACATGAAAAATCACCGCTAGTAGCTCGTACTAGGACCTGCATCACAAAAAAGATGTAGAGTATAGCTTGAGTACCAAAACAAAGGTACTTAGTAGGCATCAAAGGTCTACTGAGTAAGAGGGGTAAACACAATATGAAAAGATAGAATCGAGACACAAACAGAGGTCCAAGAAGAAATGAAAAAAAGAACACGAGCATACCGAAAGTAAATATAAGTAAAGCTAAACTAAAACTAACTAGATCCCATAAGCCCAGAAGGTACACTCGTGCACAAGTTTAAGTAAAACCCGTAGGGACCCCCCATAAGTGGGATTAGTATACAGAATAGGTAAGTTTAATATGAAAAAAATGCCAAGAACAAAAAGTCGGTCTACTAGCACAAGTAACTCCTAGCCCAGCTAGCAATATTGACAATCAATCAAAGCCACCCAGTCAACATGTCCCCTCCCAACCCAGCTAGCAAGAGTGATCTGGGGGAATGTGGAGTCTAAAGAGGGTATCAGGTATCAAGGCCACCCAGCCAGCCAGTCCACTCCCAGGCGCGTAAGACTCCCAACTAGCAAGAGTGACCCAGGGGTGTGCTGACTCTAAAAAGGATCTCAAGAAGGCTCAAAGTCACAGTGGATAGACATCCACTCACAAAGGATCACAAAAGGCTCCAAGCCTAAACTACTCCAATCTTGAGAAAGCGCAAAACCTATGGTAATTCGTCGAGCTATAGAAATAGGGAGATTAGATAGAAAGTCTAACAAGATATGCAAACGCTTAGACTAAAGCTTATACTGTCAGACCCAAGTCTTCTATTCCAATCTAGAAGGTCCTAGACCATCTAAAATGACGTTGGAGATATAATAAAGCTACAAGGTTCGCGAGTCTAAGGAAACACTAGTCTATCGAAGACTAAGTCCGAGCATGCTTCACAAAATGAGTAAAAATGCAAGTAGTTCACAACAACATGCGTTCCAAAATTGAACACAATCTGAGGCCCAAAAATAGGAAATACATCACATGCAAAGAGTTCACAAATTAAGTACCAAAAAGAGGAGGGGCAACAGCTTTGAGCTCAATTCACCTCAAAAGGAGGTTTATACCAACACAATCTGCTCATTTTACTATTTAGCCAAAACCTCTACAATCACATAAGACTTCGAATCACCAAAATTGAAGTTGAAACGAAAGAGAAATCACTTTTGAAAATAAGAACGGATGCAGCAAATTTGCTTGAGGTACCATTTAAGGAGGCTTGATGTTTCTTCCGGGCTTAAGATCTTCCTTATTTTGAGTCTTACATTGAATCGTTTCATGAGTTTACCTTTGAGTGTGTGAATTGTCTGGTTTGTGTATAGTTGTAACTTGTTATTGATATTATCTGCATGTCCTCTATTATTCTCTTGTTATACCTTAGTTTTCCTTGTCTTGGTAGTATTATCGTGCTCTTTATTTATATTTGATCTTTCTGAGCTCCGTCAACCTATGAAGCCTACTGGGTACTCCATGTTTTGTACTCATACCGCACTTCTGCATCTTTTTTTTCTCATATAACTCACAGTTCTAGCCACCCTAAATGAGCATTTGGATCTCCCGTGGCTGTCACAGACTTGGATTGTGGTGAGCTCCTGGTATTCAGAGACTTGCTACTATCCTTATTTTGACTCTCATGTTGTATTTTGGATTAGTTAGTTATCTCTCTCTCTCTCTCTTATATATATATATATATATGACTTTCTATTTGTAGTACCCCGTGTATAGGTGACACCAGGTCCCGGGGATCGATATCTTATGTTAGTTTGTCTCTTGGTCACTTTTGGGCCTATTTTGTACATGTTGTATCGTACTACAGATATATATGATATGATCCTTATTTAGATATACATTATCTTTGTCTTCTGGTATTATTACTTATGTTCTATATAATTTGTGTCTTCTACTATCTTATGATTTGGGTTTTAGATTTGTCCACTTGGTGGGTTGTAGTGGACACCATCATGACCCGACAAAGGGTTGTGACAGAGTGGTATTAGAGATTTAGGTTCACAGGTCTCACTAGTACAGGAGCAAGTGTCTAGTACAGTCTAGGGGATCGGTACTGTGATGTACATATCTAATCTTCGAGAGGCTATATGGAATTTATTGGGATACTTCACCGTTTCTTTTTTCTTTTCATGCGTTGATAGTTGTATGAATATCTAAACTTTTTTAGTTTCACTCTTTCTAAAATGGCTAGGACGAGATCAACTGCGGGCGGGAATGGACCTCATGTACCTTCCGATAGAGCCCCAACTATGGGATGAGTTAGAGGTCGACCAGAGGTCAAGACCGTACACCACCTCTAGGGCCCGAGAAAGAGGTTGAGCATGTTCAACATCTGCCAAAGGGTGTGGGCTAGCCCAGCCTGCACAAGGATTCATGGACACACCAGTACTTTACGATACTTTGTCCATGATCCTCCCCTTCATGGAGGGTATGTCTCCGGCAGGTACTATGCCTAGACATTTAGGCTTACCACAGGTTAGAGATAAGGCTTGGACTTTAGCCTAGGCAGGGGCTTGGGGTACTTGATCCCCACAGGCACATCATGCTACTGTAGCTCCTTTCACAATAGTTTACCCAATTTCAACTGTTGCTCCACCTTGGGCTCCTAGCCAGCTATGACCCCTAAGAAGTAGAAGATGGTGTGATGGTTCATCAGATGGGATTCTCCTAGATTCACCGATACTATGGGGAAGGATGCCCATGAGTTTCTAGTTAGATGTAATGAGAGGTTTCATAACCTTGGGTTAGTAGAGTCTTATGGAGTCAATTAAATTGCTTACCAGTTGGAGGTGCCAGTGAAGCATTGGTGGAGATCCTATTTAGATTACTGACTAGTCGGGTCACCTTTGATGACTTGGGCTCAGTTCTCTTAGGTTTTCTTGTAGAAGTATGTACCTCGTAGTTAGAGAGAGCGGTTGCAAGATGAGTTCTCAGATATTACTCATGGATAAATTTCAGTTGCAAAGTATGAGGCACGGTTCCATGAGTTGGTGAAACTTGCATATATGCTTATACCAACAGAGAATGAGAGAGTTCATATGTTTTTCATATGGCTATCATTTCCTCTTAGATTAGCGAAAGAGTATATAGTGGAATCAATTGTTTTTTGCAGATAGTCGATCATGCACATACCTTCAAGGGGATTCATCGTGAGGCCTATAGAGACAGCGACTAGAGGCCCTATTTTTAGGATAGTTTCAGCGGGTCTCTATCCCATAGTAGAGGGTTTTAGGCTGAGGGTATCCACAATTGTATAAACCTAGTAGGTCAGTTCAGGTAGCTCTACAGATAACAGATGGTGGCACGACAAGTGCTAGTGGTCAGATGGTTTAG
>JAJOOO010032124.1:0-12328 GCA_029582685.1 Solanum piurae
CTTATGCAACCTTAGTAGAAATTTCAAACTTTTGCTTGTTGCTCAATGTTTCCAAATGCAGAATCACTGATTGCAACTTCGACAAGTGTTGTATGTATAACTCCATTTGTATCCTCCCACTGTCCGGTTTCCCTTTATGTCGGACAAATTCATACCTTTCTTGAATGATTTGGGTCGGGCTTGAAAATACAACACTGTCCCAACATGTTACTTATGCAACCTTAGTAGAAATTTCAAACTCTTGCTACTTGCTCAATGTTTCCAAATGCAGAATCATTGATTGCAACTTCGACAAGTGTTCTATTTATGGCTCCATTTGTATCCTCCCACTATCCGGTTTCCCTTTATGTCGAAAAAAATCTTACCCTTATTGAATTATTTAGGTCAAGACTTTCGGGGCTTGAAAATACAGCACTGTCCCAACATGTTCCTTATGCAACCTTAGTAGAAATTTCAAACTTTTGCTTGTTGCTCAATGTTTCCAAATGCAGAATCACTGATTGCAACTTCGACAAGTGTTGTATGTATGACTCCATTTGTATCCTCCACTGTCTGGATTCCCACTATGTCGAAAAAAATCTCACCCTTCTTGAATGATTTGGGTCAGGACCTTCGGGCTTGAAAATACAACACTGTCCCAACATGTTACTTATGCAACCTTAGTAGAAATTTCAAACTCTTGCTAGTTGCTCAATGTTTTAAAATGCAGAATCACTTATTGCAACTTCGACAACTGTTGTATGTATAGCTCCATTTGTATCCTCCCACTGTTCGATTTCCCTTTATGTCGGAAGAAATCATACCTTTCTTGAATGATTTTGGCCGGGCTTGAAAATACAACACTGTCCCAACATGTTACTTATGCAACCTTAGTAGAAATTTCAAACTCTTGCTACTTGCTCAATGTTTTCAAATGCAGAATCACTAATTGCAACTTCGACAAGTGTTCTATGTATAGCTCCATTTGTATCCTCCCACTGTCTGGTTTCCCTTTATGTCGAAAAAAATCTTACCCTTATTGAATTATTTAGGTCAGGACTTTCGGGGCTTGGAAATACAACACTGTCCCAACATGTTCCTTATGGAACCTTAGTAGAAATTTTAAACTCTTGCTTGTTGTTCAATGTTTCCAAATGCAGAATCATTGATTGGGACTTCGACAAGTGTTGTATTGCTCCATTTGTAGATCCTACCACTGTCCGGTTTCCCTTTATGTCGGACAAAAGCTTACCCTTTGATGCAACCTTAGTAGAAATTTTAAACTCTTGATGGTTGCATGATATTTTCAAATGCAGAATTCGACAAGTGTTGTATTTCTCCATTTGTAGATCCTACCACTGTCCGGTTTCCCTTTATGTCGGACAAAAGCTTACCCTTTGATGCAACCTTAGTAGAAATTTTAAACTCTTGATGGTTGCATGATATTTTCAAATGCAGAATTCGACAAGTGTTGTATTTCTCCATTTGTAGATCCTACCACTGTCCGATTTCCCTTTGTGTCGGATAAAAGCTTACCCTTTGATGCAACCTTAGTAGAAATTTTAAACTCTTGCTGGTTGCACGATGTTTCCAAATGCAGAATCATTGATTGGAACTTCGACAAGTGTTGTATTGCTCCATTTGTAGATCCTACCACTGTCTGATTTCCCTTTATGTTAGACAAAAGCTTACCCTTTGATGAATCTTTAGTAGAAATTTTAAACTCTTGCTGGTTGATCGATATTTCCAAAGGCAGAATCATTTATTGGAACTTCGACAAGGGTTGTATAGCTCCATTTGTAGATCCTCCTATTGTCTAGTTTCCCTCTATGTCGGACAAAAGCTTACCCTTTTTGAATGATTTGGGTTAGGACCTTCAGGGCTTGAAAATACAACACTGTCCCAATATGTTACTTATGCAACCTTAGTAGAAATTTCAAACTCTTGCTGGTTCCTCAATGTTTCCAAAAGCGGAATCATTGATTGCTACATCAAGAAGTATTCTATAGCTCCATTTGTAGATCCTCCCACTGTTCAATTTCCCTTTATATCGGTCAATAAAGCTTACCCTTCTTGAATGATTTGGGTCATGACCTTCAAGGCTTGAAAATACAGCACTGCCCCAAATTCAGCTCTAGTACTGTTGACGTGCTTGTAGAGAATCTCTAGAGATATGATATCCTTTCCTAAGCAGGTCATGGCTTAGACACCGTGCATTTTTAATGATGGTCCTTGTGAATAGGGGTGTAGCAAGTTAAATTGGTCTAGTGAAGTTTTTGAAATTAGAAAGGACACCAATATTTGTTACCCTTTTGGATCAAGCAGTCACCTCGTACAAGGAGAAACTTCCTTATCTAGACGTTCTAAAATATAAGCGGTGGCGGTGTGACAATTGCATCCGTAAGATTGTAGCTCATGGATAAAAGTGCAAGTAATGAAATTGGTGATACTTTTGTGAACATTTGCTTTACTAATGTTGTGGCATATATATATATATTCTCTAATCTTTAATATATGCAGTGGTATGATACATATATAGTGCTTTAGAGAGGATTTCATCTCCCCATGGTGAAATTAAAAGAAATCAAAACCATCAATGAAGGAAAGTAATCTGCAAGTAGAAGTGCTTTTTATTTCTCAATTACAAGTCCTTAAATAGATAAAAGCTACAAATAACAGAACACGCCTATTATTCCTTATTATTTTGATCTAAACTGGCTCCACTAATCTTCCTACAAAATAGCAACAAACAAACCACTATCCCACAAATTAACTAGCTTCCAACGGACTTTGTATAAGTAATTTCAATAAGTTTATGTCAAAAAAGTAATAAGGTCATTGCAATAATTTGCGATCCATAAAATGGTATACATACTTCGCAAGATTTATCTATGCCACAAATTTTTATATGGTTCGGATAAAAGTTAGTTGAAAACATAAACAAAATCTTGCAAACATATGATTTATCTAAACAAAAGGTAACTCTATTATCGGGTGAAACTTACTTATACAATTTGAATATTTCAAGAGCTTTTTCCATCACATCTATGAAACTTGATTCGCGATTAGATAAAATGCAGAAAATTATTATGTTTCTTTTAAAACATAAAACTCAAAAAATGTCGTTAACCTTAAACTAAAATCAAACAATAAATACTATGCATTCTCATCATAATATAAAAATAATTGTCAAGCATTCACATGATCCTTATAATTAAATGCTTCATATTATTTTATAACTTAAAAATTATAATGACCCTTTAGGACCTATTTCTCTATTTCCTCATATTTTTAGCATATAGAGCTTTCCTATAGCTGCCCAAAATCATTGATGACTTGTAGGGAGTAGGGACTGACATGACGGTCACCAGGCAATTCGTTTGATTTTTATGCATGTTTTCCTGTTTTGGAGGTTTTAAAGTTTGAATGGTTGACTTCGGTCAAAACTTTATGTTAACCCCAAAACATCTATTTTAGTCTAGGCGAACTTTTGGTTCAGGGCCTGAGGCTTCGGGACCCATTTTGAGCTACCTTGTGACTTTTCGTTAAAAAGTAAGCATTGAGTGTGAGACCCACTTTTCTTAGAGAAGTTTTTCGTTGGAAGTTTTGACATTTTTGTTGACTCCAAAATGTCAAATTAGGTGGGGATAGCATAGTTTGTTTGCATGCATGAGATTTTGAACCAATCTAGCACACCTGATCGGAGTTCATCTAGACTTAGCCAATTTTTATTAGTGCCAAGTGCTGTGGTGTAGCCTCTTTTGTTGTAATTGGCCTGCTTTTGCGGTTATAAGATCACTTTTTCGGCTCTCGAACTGCTTTTGCGGTATGTGGCCACCTTGACTTGGCCGCTAAAGTGACCCCTGGACCGCATTTGTGGTGATAGCTTTTGCGGTCATTTAGCCGCTAAAGCGGTCTAGCTACTGTCATATCTCTATCTTCTTCTTCATTTTCCAAATATGAGAATATGTGATTGTGAGTTGGGTCTTGCGAATTTTGAGTTGAATTTCAGTGGTTGGAGTTGGGTTTAGCTTAGGAGAATTGTTGGGATCATCAATCTCACTTCAAAACCCACAAGTTCCGTTAATTTCTTTGTTTTTAGCTTGTTTTGGGTATTCTTGAGAAAGGTCATTTAGGGGATGTTTTGTGCTCTAATTGTGCCCATTCATGAGGCATATGCTCGTTGAGATGGTGCAGATCTAATGATAGAATCAAATACTCCCTCTGTCCCAATTTATATGACATATTTCGCTTTTCGAGAGTCAAACAATTTAAGTTTGACCGAGAATTTGCTCGTGAAATTTTCAAATTTTTTAAAATGAAATTTATATATTTGTAAACTACATAAAAAGTACTATTAGTCTCAATAATTGATAATTCAAAATATTTAAAAAATATAGAAAAAATTTACGGTCAAAGATAGACTTGTTTGAATCTCGAAATCCGAAATGTGTCACATAAATTGGGACAGAGGGAGTATGTGATTCCTGCATATGGTCCCACAAGCTTTTTTTTTACTCGATATTGGGTTTGAATTTTCTAGTGGAAATATGGGCATCGATTCGCTAGTGTTGATGTGTAGATCACTGTTTTGATAGCATGGTATCAATTGTAGTCTGTTCAGAAGAGAATAGCATAATTCTAGTGGATTTGGAGCACGTATGTTTGACTTTGAGGTAAACTATGGCTTACTAATCTTAGACTTAGCTCGTGGATAAAATTAGTATGATAAATTGCTAGTCTTGGGTTGGGCTAGCTAGCATGATTCATATTGATCTCCTTATTGCTTTGTTAGCCTTATTTTGGGTTAATTCGAGAATAGTATTGCATATCCTTGTCTTTATTATAATTGTTACTCCCGTCATCTAGTTATGAGTTGGAATCACCTCAATTTAATGTTGCTTAGTTAGGGTCTTAGCCTAGGTTTAGATAGTGTGTGCCTTGGACTTTGGCCACGATGGCTTGTATGGTTTGATTTAAGTTAGATGTGAACCTCCAAGTTGGACCTTGACTTTTCAGAACACCTTCGGTATTGCTATTGGCTATTTGTGAGTTGTTTGGTGACTAGTATTTCTGTAGACTATGGTCCTGCTTTAGTGTGTTGTGGACTTCCGATGTAAGATTCCACGAAGGACTAGTTATTTCGATGTAAGATTTTGTGAGAAGGTGGGTTCTCAGTGTGTACTTTGATGTAGGATTCTAGAATTGGCTAGCTATCCCGATGTAAGATTCCGAAAGATGCTTAACCTTGTTGTGGCTTTTTGATGCAAAATTCCAGGAAGGAATAGCTTCTCCGCTGTAAGATTTTGGAGAAGTTTAACTCTTTACAGTTTCTTCTAACTCTTGTGTTGACGTATTTTAGATCATGCCTCAAATGTGTACTGTGAGTCAGAGGAATAATATAAGTGTTGGGGTTCCTACTGCAACCGATGGAAGCAGTATACCTTTGCAGACCAGGATGCAGACCAGGGATAGAACTCGCTCGGTAGAGTAGGGTGTGACTCTCAAAGCTTAAGACGTGTCTGCTAACATAGTGAGAGTTCCACAAACACTTGTTCCTCATCCTCCCCCGACTTCTGAAGCAGATTTTAGGGGAGCTATTCAGATGCTCACTTAGTTGGTTGTTGCTCAGTCAGGTCGTTAGGGCACAACACCTATTAACTCAAGTTCAAAGGATCCACCAGGTGCATCGAGGATTAGGGAATTCCTCAGGATGAACCCACCAGTGTTTATAGGGTCCAAGGTAGAATAATATCCTCAGAACTTTATTGATGAGATATGGAAGATTTTGAGGGTGTTGCATGCTACTAATATTGAGGGTGTCGAACTTGCTTCGTAGAAACTCAAAGATGTTGCATATGTTTGGTATGATAAATGGGAACAAGATCTTGGTGAGAATTGATAAAACTCAATTATATCTCCCAAATAAGGTATATGTGATTGTGTGCAATAATAATACCCAATATTATATGAGTCGGGTCTAACCATAAGGATTGACAGAAAGGATTACACTTTATTCGATTTTCAAACAAAATCTAACTAACACGATGTAATCTAAAGTAAGAATATATAAAATTGGGGGATTTGGGAAGACAAGATTTGATTTAAATATGAGTATCACAATCACAAAATAACCACAAACAAGTTTCACCAAGTTGGAGATGACTCGGGATGTGTGCAATTCGATAGGAATTTTAATCCAATAGGTAAAGATTAATTAATTTCAAATTAGTCAATAAATGGATAGTATTTGGTCTATATTAGATTAAATATTTTCTCAAACTATCAAATATGTATATATTGGGTTCTTTCGAACCCCAAGACAATGCAAACAAAAGACCAGACATTGGTTGAGTGAGTTAGACTTGCGCCCAAATTACACCTTCCAAAAGAAATATAATGTGGTTGTTGTTCAAATATAGGAATAACCAAGGCTAGGATATATCCCACAAGGAATATGGTTTGGACCTAATTCAATTGCTATTATTTGTGCTCTTTACTCATATTATTTACGAAGGGATGGTGGTGGTGGCTTATGTAACAAATAAAGTTTTATAATGGTAATGACCCGATTGGTCATTTTTTAGAAGTTGTGTAAATTTATCATTTTGCCCCTCCTGATATCGAGCCCAAATTTTTTTATGATTGAGTTTTGAAAATTTGTTTTCAAACATTGATTTTAAAGTTAAGAATTTTGTAAGATTTGAGTTTGAAAGTCTAATATTATTAAAAAGAGATTTTCGGTGTCTTTTAGAGTATCGAGTGTCGGATTGGAATTCCGTTGATTCCACCTTTCCCGGAATGTGGAATCTGATCAGTGAGAGTTGTCGATTTCAAATTCGGAGTTCTTTCATGGATTTGAGGTCCTAAGTTGGAAATTATTGAGAATTTAGCCTTTGGATTGACTTTGGTCAATATTTGGGGTTTGGATGCTCGAATCAGAATTCTGAGAGTTTCATTGGATTCGGGAGATGATTCTAGGCCGAGGTGAAGTTTTGGTTAATTTTTTAGAGGTCCCAGGCATGTTTTAGTCTTTTAGGTGTTGTGTTAGTTTCTTGTGGTTTTCACATATGTTGGGTCAAGGAGACCTCAGATTCATGTTTCAAAGGTTCCATTGAGTCCAGAACATCGAGTTTAACTGATTTGCATAAGTGGTTTATGTATACGAGGTTTTGAACGAATCATGAGAGTCCTTTCAGTGTTTTAATAGTTGGTTGGTTTTTCTGATGCTCGTGTGCTTCGCTTTCTCGAAGGGTGCCTCGCGATCATGATGTTTGGGAAAGAGAGTCCCTGCTCACAAAAGTGAAGGGCCTCAGTTAGGCGGGGTTAGCTTAAGCGAACCACGGGCAAGCGATTTGTAAAGTGATTGCTTCTGCTAAATCATTTGGGTAAGCTTTTGTGATCTTAAAACTTCATTTTCCTTTGGTTATTTATGAATTTTAACATCAAAATTTGGGATTTTGGTTGGCAAATGGAAAGGGTTTTCAATAACTCAAGTTGTAAATTAAAATGGAGATTCTGAAATGATTTTGAGTCCTTTTTTGAAATAGTTTTCGCCAATGAGTTCCCAAGGCATTGAGTATCATTTTCAATTGTTGATTTTCGGATTCAAACTTTATTTTCGGAATTGGGTTTTGTTGATTGACCCATTTTTTAAAGTATATGAGTTAGGTATTGTTGTTTCCCAAAATTTATTGTGAATACTTGATTGATATAAACTATGTGGCTTTGGACATTGGCCAGAAGCGGAAGACTCAAGTCTTGGAGTGACTAGTTGATTGAATTAAGGTAAATGATCTCCTAAACCCTGTTGGATGAACAGTGCGATGATTACACACTAACATATACGATTAGTAAATGCAGATGTTCCCGAAGAAGTATGAGCTCATAGGAGCTTGGACGGAACTCATAGGAGCTATAAAAAGTGAGCACGAAGAAAGTCCGAGCTGAGAAGCAGCACTGTCACACCGTGCCAGCGTGAGATGTCTGAAGGTCAACCCTATCACCATGCAGGTGCGTTGCCTCAAGGGCCTGGTGACTGAGGCCAAAATCTAGCGTGTTGTAGGCGCGCTGCCCCTGATTCCCCCGATGAATTTCCATATTAAGGATTCTGAATCTAATTTGGAGGAGTGATTAGTCTCCCAAACACTATAAATAGAACCCTAGGCTTATTTTGTCTGGTTACTTCTTCTTTTTTCAAGTACAAGAGCAAGGGACACCAATTTACTTTAGGTTTTAATCTTCTACTAATTCTTTAGTCTTGAAATACCTGAAAACAATCTTGTGTATGTTTTAAATTGTTATGAGTGGCTAAAATCCCCTATCACCATGTAGGTGCGTTGCCCCAAGGGCCTGGTGACTGAGGCCAAAATCTGGCGTGCTGCCCCTGATTCTCCAGATGAATTTCCATATTAAGGATTTTGAATCTAATTTGGAGGAGTGATTAGTCTCCCAAACACTATAAATAGAACCCTTGGCTTATTTTGTCTGGTTACTTCTTCTTTTTTCAAGTGCAAGAGCAAGGGACACCAATTTACTTTAGGTTTTAATCTTCTACTAATTCTTTAGTCTTGAATTACCTGAAAACAATCTTGTGTATGTTTTAAATTGTTATGGGTGGCTAAAATCCTTTCTTTTGGGGATATAGCTATGAATGACTGTTGAGGTCGATTTTTATGGATGATTTTGGTTATCATATAAATTACTCTTGTATTCTTGTTTTAGTATTTCATGCTTGATCACCATTGAGACAGATTTAGTGTCTATTCTTGAACTCAATAGACGTATAGGTAGATAGACCAAAGAATACGTGAGCGTGATCTTTCTTACACACTACTTGTTTAGATTCATCTTTATGATTAACACCTGGATGAACATTGTGCTTGGTTAAGAGACATGATGAAAAATAAATGCTCCACAATGGAGTATGTCTGTCCTTACTCAACTATGTAGTTAGGAAGAAAATTGAGGTAGGTGGTTAGAGGTCGAGAGATCATGATCATAATATCAACCCTGTAAATCAATAATTTGATAACCATAAGAAATCCATGAAACATATGTGATACATGAGTCTTTAGCATGTTGCAGCCCTGAAATTGTCCTCTTATTGTTTTAACAACGAGATTGAAGTGCCCATTATTAGTTACTTTCAAGTACTAAATAATTGCAACTGTAATAGTAATATCAAAGGAATCAAATTCTTGAATTAAACTTGCTTTAAATTGTAGATTGAGCTGAAGTAGATATAAATTGATCGTAAGTCCTTTAGGTTCGACAATTCGACTCTAGAAGATCGACTATATTACTTTTGTGAGAACATACACATGCATGTGTATTTGGCAACAACAATCACCACGTAACTTGGTCTATGGGTTTATGATTTATTAATCCTTACACTTGTTCCTGAATCAACTATTACTTGACAAGGTCAAACTATTATATGAGGATTGATAGCCTTAAATTTCCATTGTATAATCCATTTTCCCCTTCTTTACCCCCTTGGTCCAGTAAGTAAGAATAAGGTGTCTTCTAACGTAGGCCCCTATTTAAAAGCATTCAAAGTGAAGGGAAAAATAATACATGTGTGCATACTTTTCAAGGATTACTATATATTAGGTATACTTCGTTAATTCTTCATGGTTACCAAAACCATAGTTATGTATTTAGATACTCATAGTTGTATGATAGCAATCAATGATAAATAAATTATGCATAACCATACACTTTCAAGATGAATAGTTGAAACCAAAATCTTGAGTTGAAATTCAAAGTCAAAAGTCATGAATCGAAGTGTTAAATCTCTTCAAAATTCAATAATCAACTCAAAATAGTCATATTCTTCTATTACCATAACTAAAACGAACAGAAAGTATAAATGAAAACGTAGGAAAAGTATTTATAGGCATTAAAATTCAATCCTAAACAAACTAGAAAAACTGGGATCGACAACTTCTATGAACCCATCCATGGGTTGTAGTACATTTTATGGCTCGTGGAAACCTTTTATAGATGAAATGATCTTCATAGTCTCAGGACTTATTTCATGGACATGAACTACAGTCCGTGCAACCTTTTACGGCTCGTAATCCTCCCTCGTAGGAATTAGACGTCTTTGCCCCTTCTCTAAATCTCAACCACGACTCCCTTGTACGGCTTGTAGAGCCATTTACGGGTCTTACTGTCACTTTTGTAGAACTCATGCCGCTTTTCATTGTTTTTGAATATTTTCAACTACTTCCATCTATTGCTCCTAGTTAGTGCTGGCAAAATGAGCTCATAATTTGGTAACCCGCTCAACCTGCCCATATTTTAATGGGTTGGGTGAGTGATTTTTTCTATGATGGGTTGATACCTATATTTAACCCATAAAAATATGGGTAAACTATGGGTAAACTATGGGTAAAATTTGGGTAAAATATGGATTAGCCAACTGGATTAAGCTTCAACTTTTATTCACTCAAAATTCATGATATCACTAAAAATATTGTAACTTTTCTTCCTTTTTAATATGTCTTGTATAAAAACTAATTCTTCTTCTCTATAATTGAAAAGATGAAAATCTTTGGCCTTCCAAAAAATATACTCCCTCCGTCCCATTTTATATGATGTACTTTGATTTGGCACAAACTTTAAGAAAAATGGAAAGACTTTTAAAATTTGTGGTCCAAAATGAATGATAGAAATTTGTGTTGTTGTAAATCATTTCATTAAGGGTAAAAAAGACATTTTATAGGCAAATTATTACTTACAATAGAAATGTGTCATTCTTTTTGGGACTGACTAAAAAGGAAAGTATGTCATATAAATTGGGACAGAGAGAGTATATATTAAATGTACATTTCTTTTGTTAATTATAATTATATTTTTTTATTAGTTTTATTTTATATTGGATAACAAATAATAGTGTAAAATAAGCAAATCATGTATTAGTATGGACATTGCTTAAAGTGCATTAAGCAAGTTTTTGTCCTAAAATGCAAATATTCATTTACTTTGAAATTAAAAATATTTTCCCCTTGTAATTACATAAATTTATTTTATACTGAAAAGTTATAGGATTTTTTCTTTTTAGTTTTATGATACAATATAACGAAATAAAGTATATTCAATATTTTCATCTAAAAAAAGACTAAAATTTCTTCTCCATGTTGAATTTTTAAGTAGAGTACTATTTACTCATGAGAATATGGGTAAATATGGATAAACCAGTATTTTACCCAACCCATTTGTTACCCAATCCATTTTTACCCATATCAAATATGGGCGGGTTGAATTATTACCCATTTTATGTTGACCCATTTTCAACCCGCCCATATTTGATCCAACCCGCCCATTTGCCACCACTACTCCTAGTTCAAACTATGGCTCGTAGATTGGCTCATAGTTTTCTCATAAAATCTGCCAACCTCATCTTTTCAAGGACTTCGTCTCCGAGTCTTATTTTCCTGCAAAACAATCACAAACACATCATAATCTACTAAAAAGTGCTAGAGAACTTACACAAATCTTATGTTTTAAGCATAAAAAATGTCGTAAGTCCATGACACATCAACATCCTCAACTTAAAATTGTTTCTTTTCCTCAAGTAATCGACACAACTATCACATCACGATAAACTTAGCTAAAGGAAACTATGAACGCACGACAATCACAAGGCTTTTCACAGTTTATTTTATACACACGATACCTCCTCTTTCTTCAATCAAGATCAGTGCAAATTCTCAACTTCTCAAGTTGACACATGCTTATCAACAATTGACATCACCATAATCACAGACAAGACTACATATACAACTAATTATCACCTTGACAATAAAAAAATACTACTACTGGTAGACACATGATTTTTTACTGTACTTGATGTTTTACACTATTTTTAATGCTTAAATATTCATTTATATTTAAATTAGATATTTTAATCTTTATCTTATTTTAGTAAGTTTATTTTAAAAGATTTGAAAACCACAAAAATAGAGTCACATTTTAGTGCAAGTCTTGTTTTTCAATTGTTTAAGAAGAAAAGAAAATTTACAAAACAAATCTATGTTTTTTTAATAAATAAGCTATTGTTTTCTTAACTATATTATTAGATTAGTTATTTAACATTTCTTATATTTTATTAGTTCAAAAATATTTAGCTAATATTTTATTGTTATTGTTATATATATTTAATTAAAAAAATATTAACCTGAACTATTCCACTCACCCATTTTCTTACCCCATTATCCCATAAATATCCACTCTTACCCTCACATACTCCCCACCCCAACCTATTATAAAACACAAATTTAAAAAAAAAAAAAAAAAAAAAAAAAAGGAAACCGAACAAACACGCAGCAACACCAAATCC
>JAJOOO010032128.1:0-11346 GCA_029582685.1 Solanum piurae
TGATTTTGAATTGTTTTCTAAGAAGGAGTTTTCAAGTATGAGTATATACATGTCAGTATTTTGAGCTATTCAGTATTTCAGTCATAATGTATTCAGTTATACATGCCTCAGTTTATGAATGCATCATTATCAGATTAATTGTTACATTCTTAGTTTTTGCATGTTCAGTTTTGAGCTATCCAGTATTACAGAAATTCAGTCATAATGTGTAAATCACTTAATATATTGGGAGTAGCATAATACCAAGTTGGACTAGGGTTTCAGCGTACCCATATAGTCCCAGAACTACGAGCCACGTAGGTGTAAGTCCTCTATGTGGGCCACATCAGTTTAGTGATCACGCCAGTCATGCTTCTATACCTTTGGCCGGGTATATTGGGTCCTCTCGATGGGGGGTATACATCGGACTCTATATTTAGCTTATGTGGCTTTATTGTCGGTTATTAGTAGCTCCTACAGTTCAGTCAGAATCTATTGCATTGACCATATTTCAGTACAGTTAATATTCAGTCTCAGCATGTTATAAATTTGGTCATTGCATTCAGTTAGTTAAGTATTCAGTATCTATATCATGTTCAGATTATGCTCTTGCTTTATTGCTTGCTCAGTTATATGTTTATTTCAGCGTTATTCTATCATGCATGCTCAGTACCTTTCAAGTACTGACGCATACTCTACGCTACATCTTCTCGTGATGTAGGTTTAGGTTCTCAGCATCCAGATCACGCTTAGATCAATTCCTGATCTTCAGTTCAGCAGCATCAGTGGTGAGTCCTCATTATTCGAGGACTAGTGACATGTTTATCTTTATCACTATTAGTCTTTAGTTTCAGTTTTGCTAGATCTAGTTGGGTCATGTCCCAACATTTCTAGTCAGTTTAGAGGCTTATTTCAGACATAGTTAGATTCAGCTTATTATTGAGTTAATATTTTCTTTGTATTAAACTCATCAGTTTTCATTCATTTCAGATTTAGTATATGGGTATTTCCCATCACTTTAGATTTATTTATGATTATAGCTGCCACACAGTTTCTATTATTCAGTTTATCTTTAGTATACTCATGATCATGCCAGCAGGGTTAGCTTGGGATCACTTGTGGTCCTAGGTCCCGTGTCCGCGTCTCGAGGGTAGTCTCGGGGCGTGACAATCTACCATGTATCTCATTATGGTTGTTGCATGAGACACCTTGGGGAAAATATTCGAAATAACTTTTACAATTCAAAGGTAGTGTCCCATTTTTATAAAGCAACAAAGGCGTCCGATAGATGTGAGGTCAACGATTATTTCAATCAAATAAGAGATTTGGTACCAAAGCCGGCTGAAACACTTGAACGTATTGGATTCCACACATGGTGCATGACATTTTGCCCGGGAAATAGGTACATTATTGTCTATACCATCTCATTTGAGTTTATTGTAATTTTATGTGTTTTGATTGATTTTTATTTTTTGTTGTGTAGATACAACATTATGACGTCAAACATAGCGGAGTCGGTGAATTCTATGTTTGATGTTGAAAGAGAATTTTCCATTGTCGCTCTATTTGATGAAATAAACAAAAGATTTGCACTTTTATTTCACCAGAGGCGTATGAAGCTGGTGAACTCTGCAAATAGATTTGTTCCTTCAATTGAAAAAGACATATCAAAGTATGTCAACGCGGGCAACAAGTTGTTGGCTCATCAAATCGCTAACTACAAGTTCAGTGTCACTGGTCATGGTGATGTTGCTACGGTGGATCTACAAAGAAGAACTTGTACTTGTACTTGTAGAATTTTTGATTTGGAAAAAATACCTTGTCCACATGCCATGGCAGCGCTTCGAGCCCAATATGGTGCCGATTTTGGAAATTAGATTTATGAGTACTCCTCTCCATATTATTCAGTGGAAAAATACATAATGACATATTGTTAGGAAATTCACCCGGTGCCACCTGAAGATTCTTGGATTGTCCCTTTGGTTATCATATATCATAGAGAGAAATACCTCATCCATATGTTGATCCAAGCAAACCTGAAAAAAGGAGATATAAGAGACGCCGTGGAGTTGGTGAATCATTTCCAACAAGAAAAAATAAGTGTTCCGTATGTAGGAACTTTGGCCACAAAAGAACTACATGCCCAAATCGAAATGCTCCATAAGTGTTGTTAAATTGTAATGAATGTTCTTTTTTATTTGAGGATGATGTTCCCAATCTTTTTTTTATCTTAATTTGAATCAACTTACGTTATGTTATTTATATAAATAAAATGTGTGATTTATTTTGTATTGATGCATCTGTTACAACATATGCCAATTATGTGTTGCTACTTATAATAGAATATTGCATATGTTTCAATATATGTCAATTATGTGTTACAAGTACAATAGAATAACGCATCTGTTCCAACGTATATCAATTATGTGTTAGATCTTACAACATAATATTACATATGCTCCAACATATGCCAATTATGTGTTACAAGTACATCAGAAAATGCATCTGTTCCAACATATTTCTAATAAATAATTACGTGTAAGGTGTGTGAACCATCAATCAATCATTACTGTCATTGAAACAACTTTCAAGAAAATAATTAATTACTACTCTTCATATTTTACCCTTTTTTCAAAAAAATAAGTACTTTCATTTGAAAAGTCAAAAGTTGTGTCTCTTCTCTTCTCTTCTTTCGTCTGCAGAAGTTGCAACTTTCCACACACTGGCATTATATAAGAACACAACAACAGAAGACCCCTTTCATTTAATTTTCTTCAAGATGGAAAGGAAGAAGAAAATGACTAGGAGTAAAAAAAACTACATTGAATCCCTTCCGAGGGAACCACTAATTGATATCGTTGAAATAATTGCTTCCTACTTTCTCAAAGATTTAATGAGGGTTAAATTAATGTATATATGTATTAATAAATTTTTGCTCTTAAATTTGATTTCCTATCCATTTGATTTGATTTGATTTCTCAGTTCTAGGGTCCTCAATCAAGTCGCTAATGAACCTTCTGTGTATCAAAAGGTAACATTGGTCAACTTTCCTTATTGTAGATGGTCGATATTTCAAGAAGCCATTTCTTTCCTGGAAATGTGCAGAGCATCGAGGAATTTAGAAGCCTTATACAGAAAAGGTATGGTAATATTTAATGTTTTTTGTATGTATTCACGTTTTTATCAATATATTTTGCCTTTTAAATGTGTTATTTCTTATGTAGTTTGATTTTTTCAATCATAACGATCCAACTGCATTGAGAATGATTAATCAAGCAGCAGACGGTGGCCACATTGGTGCATCCTATGTGCTTGCCATAATTTCAATCTTCAATGGCGGTGAATCCATGAAAGAAGGTTTAATGTTCATTGCCAACATGAAAAAAATGGAGCCACTAAAAGTCAGAAGATGTCGACATCATTTGCGAAATATTTTAGGTGGAATGTGGGTCCCAGAAACTCATTTGTTGGGAGGAAGACCTATTTGTTGCATTGTTCATCAATTTGAGAAAATCGATCGCAGGAATGGTTGGCCCATGGGAAGCGACAATGAAGATGATATTCGTTGTGGATTATGTAGTTGTGCTTTAGAACTAGATTATCTAGTTAAATTTCTGCCTTATAGCACTGTGTGGTATTAATTAAATTGCCATATGTGGAAACATATGTACATAACTTGCAAATTCATGGTGAAAAAGGTTATCGTTTTGTGTTTTGTACTGATTTTTGAATATGTTCTTTATAAAATGTTTAATCTAAAAATATTTGATTTTTTTCATAGTATTCTCATTTTGACAATCCTTGAAATGTCATCTGTGGCAAAATATTCACGTTCCGTTGGATAAAATGTTGAATATAAGTATTTGCATTTGAAAAGTCAAAAGTGTCTCTTCATTTTCAGAAGTTGCAACTTTTCACATTCATTACATTGTGATTATATAAGAAGAACACAACTTAGGTACTTTCATTTAATTTTCCCCAAAATGGGAAGGAAGAAGAATAAATCTTCAAAAATGACTAGGAGTAAAAAAAACTACATTGAGTTCCTTCCAAGGGAACTACTAATTGAAATCGTTGAAAGGATTGTTTCCTACTCCTTCAAAGATTTAATGAAGGTTAAATTAAGCTATGTATGTATTAATCAATTTTCGCTCTTTAATTTGATTTTCTAACCATTTGATTTGATTTCTCAGTTCCAGGGTCCTCAATCAAGTCGCTAATGAACCTTCTGTATATCAAAAGGTAACATTTGTCAACTTTATTGAGTATATATGGCCGTGTAATCCTTGGCCAGTTGTTCAAAAATGCACTTCTTTCCTGGAAATGTGCAGAGCATCGGGGAATTCAGAAGCCTTATACAGAAAAATGCATGGTAATTTTTAATGTTCTTTGCATGTATTCACGTTTTTATCAATGTATTCTGCCTTTTAAATGTGTTATTTCTTCTGTAGGTTGATTATTTCCACCATAGTGATCCAAATGGATTGATAATGCATAATCAAGCAGCATACGGAGGTGACATTGGTGCATCCTATGTGCTTGCCATAATTTCAATCTTCAAGGGCGGTAAATCCATGAGAGAAGACTTAATGTTCATTGCCAAAATGAGAAAAACAGAATCACTAAAACTCAGAAGATGTCGACAGAAGTTGCGATATAATTTATTTGGAAGGGTGCCAGAACCTCATTTGTTGGGAGAAAGACTTACATCACTTTCGTTGTGAATTATATAGTTGTGATTTAGAAATAAATGAAGTAGTTAAATTTTTGTATTAATTAAATTTTCATGTGTGGCAACATATATACATTCTTGCAAACTCATGGAGAAAAGGTGATCTTTTTGTATTTTGTACTGATTTTTGAATTTGTTCTTTATAAAATATTTAATCAATTTTTTTTTGACATTTTTCCATTCCTAAATCGCTCAATTTATCGATTAACCCATTCTTGAAATGTCATATGTGGCAACATATGCACGTTCTGTTGGAAAAATTGCAACAGACATGTCATATGTGACAACATATGTATATCATAAAATGGTCTTTTGGGGGTTAATTCAATTAAATTATCACCTAATTCAATATGTTACACTAATATATAGTCCTACAACATATCTAAGTACAAAATTATGGTCTAATACAATACCATTCATTCAATTCTATCAATTATTTTTATAAAAACTATCATCCCACTAGTTCATCATACAATGACCAAGTAACTCCATATGATAGTTATATAACACCTTTGTAAATCGTTGTTCCAAGTGTTGTAGCATATTTTTATTGCTTAATTATGATCCAAAGTAGTAAAATTTGGTCTAATTTGATATTTTTTCATTCCTAAATCGCTCAATTTATCGATTAACTCATCCTTGAAGTGTCATCTATGGCAACATATGCATGTTCTGTTGGAAAAATTGCCACATATATGTCATATGTGGCAACATATGTATATTATAAAATGATCTTTTGGGGGTTAATTCAATTAAATTGTCACCTAATTCAACATGTAACAATAATATATAGTCCTACAACATGTATAAGTACAAAATTATGGTCTAATACAACACCCTTCACTCAATTCTATCAATTATTTTTACAAATACTACCATCCCACTAGTTCATCATACAATGACCAAGTAAATTCATATGATAGTTATATAATTCCTTTGTAAATCGTTGTTATAAGTGTTATAACATATTTTTATTGCTTAATTATGGTCCAAAGTACTAAAATTTTGTCCAATTTGACATTTCTTCATTCCTAAATCGCTCAATTTATCAATTAATTCATCCTTGAAATGTCATATGTGGCAATAAATGCACGTTCTGTTGGAAAAATTATTGATTTTTCCAACCGAAATTGCAATAGACATGTCATATGTGGCAACATATGTATTTCATAAAATAATCTTTTGGGGGTTAATTTAATTAAATTATCACCTAATTCAACATGTAATGTAACAGAACATTCTAGAATACTCCACTAACACACACTCCACTCACTCTCACTCATTATAAAAGGGTTAATTAGGGTTCCCTTAATTCACAAAAAAAGCTATCATTTTTTATTTTCTCTCCTTTATTCTTTCTCCTCTCCTCCTCTCACGCTCAAATTTCCCTGAGAAGATGTTACCACCTTGGAAAAATTTAAGTCTCCACATGCTCTTGTTGTGGGTGATCAACGGAATTATGTTGTTCTCATTTAATATGATGTCTTCTTCAAGTGTGTTCTCAGTGCATGGGTGATGGTCGTTGTTTGTTTTTGTCGGATCTTGTGTAATGGAGGGTAGCTTCATCATTTGGTAAGTTTTCTTACTTTATATATAACATTCTGTCTAATGTAACAGCGTGTATGAGGTAGCTAATTATGGTTGTTTATTTTTCTGTAGGTGGTCTTGTGACATAGTGCATGGGTAGCTCTGATCCACCACCCTTCAAGAAAGAATGGTGATGCCCCTCCAGGTTTAATCGCTCAATGTTGACTCCAGATCCTTTTTTGCTGGCTGAAGTAGTAGTATAGGGCTAAAGCATTTCAGATGTAAATTTTGTTGTTTCTATTGGCGTTAATGCCTTGTAAATATGGATATGTAGCCTAGCCTAGTCCTGCATGTCCACTACATCAACTATCAATGGGCTAGAGCATTTCAGATGTAAATTTTGTTGTTTTTGTTGGCTTTAATGCCTTGTAAATATGGATATGTAGTCTAGCCTAGCCTTGCATGTCACTATATCAACTATCAATGACATGTTTATGTTTAATATTTCCCAAGTTTATGTGCTTGAATTTCTCTTTATTAATGGTGATACTACTTGCATGTATACATAATTGACATATGTTGCAACAGCTTAAAAAACTTAAGTACTTTATAAAAGTCATAGGCAAATCCAACCTCTAAAACAAGATCAATCGGCCCATTATTTCATTTCTAGAAGGGATATATATATAAATTAGGGTTTTCATTTTCATTTCAAGAATAGGGTTTTCATTTTCTTTCTCACCGCTTCAATTTCTCTTTGGTTCGCTCTCTCTCTCTTTGCATGGATCTCAGATCTCTGGAGTGCATGGGATATAATGATTTCATTAGTCTTTTTTTGTTCTTTATTTTTTAACACACTACTATTTTGATTGACCTTTGGTTAAACCAAAATCTCAGCATTGTCATGTATTGTCAAATCAATGAAATCATTAATTTTGCAATATAGTGTTTGGGTAAGAATGAGTTCTTTAAATATAGATCAGTACTCTAGATCTAGATCTAATGAATGAGTTTTGTTTATTTTTTTTACTTTTGATATAATGTCAAATGCAATATTGAATCGAATTTGTAATGATGAAAATGACCCTATGTTGGGTGTGATAATCTGGTGCAAACATGGAGACTTACTTTCAATGCAAACTTCATGGTCGAAGGACAATTCAGGTCGAAGATTTTGGTCTTGTCCATGCTATCTTGTATGTACATTTCTACATCTTAGTCTGGAGACTTCTTTATTTATTATTATTTTTTTATTTAATTTTTTTTGTGGTGTGTATTTTAGGAGAATGCATGCAACTTCTTTAGATGGAGGGATCGTGAAGATGTTGATGTACGATCCAAGTTCGTTATTCTGAGATTGGCGAACATAATTAAGGAGTTGGAAATTGATGATGAAAGTCATATTAAAAGAAGTAACAAATGGGTGATGAAGGAGAAGAAGAAGACCAAATATTGTAACAACTGGAAGCTAATCTTCGTGTTGTTTGTTGTGGGTTTTTTTCTATTTTTAAGCATTACCAAGAAGAATACTGTGGAGGATGGAAAATTCTTATGTAGTTAGTTGTGTACAACCATTAAAATTATCATAGTTATGGAAATAAATAAACGTAGTTTTGCACTCATGTTCCAACATTTTTACTTGTTCTTAACATAACATATGAGTCAAATGTCGCAACATATGAGTCAAATATTGCTACAGATGATCCATATGTTGCTACATATGTCTTATCTGTTGCTACAAATGAGTCAAATATTGCTACATATCACCCATCTTTAGTAATATGTGACTCAAATGTTGCTACATATGACCCATATATTGCTACATATGACCCATATATTGCAACATATGAGAGATATGTTGCTTCAGATGACTTATCTGTTACTACAACTGAGTCAAATATTGATACATATCACCTTTATGTAGCAACATTTGATCATTTGAGGCATATGATGCTACAGATGACCCATATATTGCTACATATGAGACATATGTTGCCACAAATGTCTTATCTATTGCTACAAATGAGTCAAATATTGCTACATATCACCCATCTTTAGTAATATGTGACTCAAATGTTACAGATGACCCATATGTTGCTACATATGAGAGATATGTTGCTACAAATGAGTTAAATATTGCTACATATCACCCTTATATAGCAACGTTCGACCATTTGAGGCATATGTTGCTACAGATGACTTATCTGTTGCTACAAATGAGTCAAATGTAACAACATTTGATGAGGTATTTGCTCTCAATATAACACACATACTATGTACTTGCTCTCAATATAAGATAAATAACATAAGTGATAAAATAAAACATTGTCTTTAATTACAAACATATTGTCAAGGCTCCAAGCTCCTAGATAATATCCCAGCAGCCCAAACCCATTGCATTCGACGAACTACATTGTCACACCACAGGGTTTGGGGAGGTTGAATTATTGTCCTGGTAATCAAATGCTCAATAAATGCAAACGAATATGACCCGCACGCGGCTTTGGTTTCATATGTTACCATGGGTTCCAATCGACCTTCAAATTCCCATGGTTCATTGAGAAACTTATCTGGCAAATGATTCATTATTTCACTTTGCTTCAATAATTTTGGCACCAACTTGAACACAGGTTGTCTGAATGTCAAAAACTTGGCATGTTCCATATCCATCAGCTGGCAGTCATAAACATTTATGCGACCCCGTGCAAGAGGATCTCAAGAGTCACAAAATGAGTTTTGTTCAAGTTCATGACTGCCAAAATCCTTTTTGCACCAATCCAATCCATTCCTCCAGGATATGGTCTAATGCCCCTGACATAGTTAATCGTATCTTCATTCCATTAAAACTCATTAATTAACTATGTAAAGCTTCTGCCACCAACTATTGTTGCCTCCTCGCTCATTTTGTCATATCTTTGTTTGAAGTTGGAATAGAAGTTGAGATCCAGGATGCTATCTGTGGAATCGTAGTACTCAGGGTTTATGACATGCCTCTCCCGCATGAGGGTAAGGATTTCATCAATATACTGAAATAAAAAGTAGTATTAAAAAGTAAAGAAGAGTAATCATTGAAAAGATAAAATAAACGAACATTATAAATTGAAAGTACTAGTAGAGAAATATTACCCAGTCTTCCCACCAAATTTTCATTCTTGTCATGGTCCTGAAATCTTCTCCAGTAAAACATGCATGCCGTATTGTGCACTCAGTTCCTTTCCTCTCATCAGTTCTATCAGTTTGTTCTTTTGAGCTATAGGCACACGCTTATAAACATTCACATGATTGAACTCCAGCACTTTCTCTCCTACAACCATTGGCAATTCTCCAAAGATCTTCTTCTTCAAATTTTGTATTGCCTTGATAAATGATTTTTTCCTCCTCTTAGCCTGTGGAGTATATGGATGCCGAACATTCTTTGATGGAATGACCTTAACCCCTCTCTTATTTTTAAATTCATTGACAACCTGACTCAATGTTTGAAGATACATAATAGAATCTTCATCTTGTTTCTTGCACTTCTCACAGAGAAAGCCATAGCATCTTCTACAAGAGGTAGCCCCTTGGTCTTGTCCAGCACTAGCACCAATATCACCACCAACATCAACACCAGCACCAACATCAATACCACTACCATCAACCCCATCAAAAACAACTAATTCATTATCAACTCTGGCTCTTTTGATGGTTCTTGCTCCAACCAATTCCATTTTAACTCTATCCACAATATGATCAAATAAGGTTTCAACCAACCCTAGAGTAATTAGATATGGAATTTGCAATTCCTTTTCTGTTGGGACAAGCCATGGATGCACAACTTAAAATTATAAAAAAATTAGTCATCCGTAGAAATATTTGGGCCATATATGTCATATGTTGCTACAGATGGGTGATAAATTAACACATATCTGTAGCAACATTAGTGTGACATGTTGCAACATATGGATCATTTGTAGCAACATATGAGTCATTTGTACAATATTTGTGTCACATGTTGTAATAAATGGATCATCTATAGCAATATTTGGGTCACATGTTGCTACATATTAGTCATATATGGGTGTAATATAATAATAACTTACTGCATCATGGGGAGGGTTATAAAGACCTGGAGGATTTTTGACAGTTTTTATTTTTGCTCTCAACCATCTCAATATCCTTGGAGATGAGATCTCTTCTTCTGCAGTTACTTGATGCCTCAAATGAGGAATGACTACAAATGCCCAAGCCTATAAAAAAGGAAAACATGTCACAAATCAAATGTTGATGCAACACCCCAACTTTTCGAAACGTCTTAAATTACTCGTATCTCTATGGAAAGACAAAGAGGGTGGATAATAAATTAAGAATGATGTGGTTTGTCCAATTTTAAGTGTTCAAGTGTTGCATCTCAAGTTTTGAAGTTAGGTAAGTGGCAAAATATAATTTGGCGGAAGTTATCATAAGTTCCTTTTAAAACGAAAGTTGTTCTACACGTTGGGCTTATCATCGTGGTATAATTTGTTTTATCGATTTCATAGCATATCACACTTTAGTGTTGGGACAACAAGAGTTTGGATATATTTGATGGTTTTGAGGCGTATTACGAACTTAAGATCGAGGTAAGACCCTTCTTTCATAGACTCTAGCTTTTATAAGCAGCAAATAGCAATTTGCGATGGAAATACATATCTTTTATCATATTATCATGGTATCTTTTATTTTCGTGTGTTGATAATGGTCCTGCCTTGTTGTAGTATCGAGGGAGTTACGAGTAAAAGTCGTTAGGTCACGTGAATTCAACGAAAAAGGTATGTTAAGGCTATTCTCTTTTTACGACATGTTTCCTTAAATCTTATGAGCAATGTAATTGAGTTGTTATCGTTGTTATACTTATAGCCATTATTTTTTATTGTTGGCTGCTCGAGTGGATATAATCCTCTCTTATCGGGTTTCTTATTCAGTAGTAGCGTCCCTATGTTGGACACGACTTAGAGGCTATTTGTATAGGTTGCTTATAACTAAATTGCTCAATTTTAGCTGTTGGATTGTTATTGTTGCCCTTTGGGCTATTGTGGTTAGCTGCAAGAATGTGATATATGCCTAGAAGGGCTATGTTTTGTCGACAGGGC
>JAJOOO010032129.1:0-11367 GCA_029582685.1 Solanum piurae
TTTTTTGTTTTTCAAAAACAAAAAAAAAATCTGTTTTTTCAAAAAAAAATAAAATTTACCCCCTGCCCCCCCCACCTTCCACCAACCGACCCCTAAATTTTTTTTGTTTTCCAAAAACAAAAAAAATCTGTTTTTTCAAAAATAAAATAAAATTACCCCCTCCCCCGGGCACCCCGCACCCCCCAGGGCGTCCCCCATCCACCAACCTACCCCTAATTTTTTTTTGTTTTTGGCAAAAAAATCTGTTTTTTCAATTAAGTTTGAAAATTAATTGAATTTTTGAAAATTAATATTTTTTTTTTTTTTTTTTAGCACAATTAAGAATTTTGAGTGGAAGTGAAAACTAAGTGATCTATTATGGGTCAATATGGATACCCATATTTAACCCATTTTGACCATATTTGTAGAGACTCTTAAAATAGCTTGAAGTCCATATTTAACCAATTAAAATATGAGTGATCCAAGTCATTAAATATGGGCAAAATGGACTCATTTCATTAATATGGGCTCAAATTGCCACCCCTACATTGAAGTGATCATATCCTATTGCACTGCAAAATCATTATGCAGTTGCAGAATCTTGCATGTTCATCATCCGATCTTGCCGGCAATATCAAGGACTGTAGAGGAGACAATCATGAGTTGTAGGCCACATAGATTGATAAAGAAAGAAACATTTGAACTGTTTGGAATGAAGAAATGGGAAGTTATTCCAGAGTAACTAGATCCCATAAGTGATATAGAAAGATTCCCGTGTTTCATGTATTTTTAGGTGTAAAAGATGTTCCATGTATGATAGGGTTGATTAGCCAGCCACTCACTTTCTACTCACATGGTGTATATAATTGATGAAATTCTTCGATTCGTAAAGAAAACGAAATATATTATTCACTGCTAGTGTGATTCCTTGCGGAGAATACTTATTCTTGACTTTCTTGACTTTTCTGTCTAACAGTGGAAGCTTCATTTGTTTGAGCTGGAAGGAGAGATGAAGATGGATCCACCCATCAAATATGTTTTATATGAGGTGCCTGAGTCCTTTTCTGTTTCAATTTTTTTTCATTTGATGTGCCACATTTTGCTTTTGTCTAATGTTTTTGTTTAAATTCTTCGTTTTTGGGTCTCTTTTATGCGAGGAGTGGAAAAATAAGGAGCATGATTGGTAATAGTGTGGGGGTTGTCTTTTAGGTCACTTCTGGAAACTTAATCACCCGTGAATACTTTCTGGTTGTATCAGTTGGTTAGATCGAATAAGTGGTCTTTCGGATTAATTTAGTCTCTCAAGATCTGCCTTATTGTTAAATTTCAATGTCATAAATCAAAAAATGCTCAGGAATAGTCCAGTGTTTATTGTCTTGGAAGAGAGTAGATAACAACCCCACTTCTTCTTGAGACATGCACCGTTTCCCTGAATGAATTAAGTCTGTCAATATTTTACTAGGAAAACATAAGTGACATTGACTTCATGATGCGTAGGATGATAGGAGCAAAGGTTGGCGAGTGCAAGCGGTGGCTGTAGCTCCTGACAGATTTGAGAGCAGGAAAGCACTTCCATCTCAGTGGCGAGGTTTAAGAGACGATGAACTATCTAAGGAAACAGGAATTCCTGGTTGTGTTTTTGTCCATATGAGTGGGTTTATTGGAGGAAATCAAACTTATGAAGGAGCACTCGCAATGGCAAAAGCTGCTTTGAAGCTCTAGGCACATAAATGATTTTATAAGCTGTTTTCAGAAATTGAATCATCTCTTTGTGATTTATCATTATCTCTGTTCATGGCTTCAGGTTGTCATTTAAATATCACATTGGCGTTGGATTTACTAAAGGTTGTCAAAAAAACTATACAAGACCAGCCATACAGTTTTACATATTCTGAAGGTATCTTTTACTTTTACAGCCTATTGTTATGTTTGCAGTTGCAGTAAAGAGAATAGATTTCATTGTTGTTCTGGAGCTTTTGTTTTGGTATTTTTGGCGTCTACAAGTTGGTCACAAAATCAGTTGTGCAGTTTGGATCTAGTGGTGATTCCAGAAATTCCGTAATTATGCATCATTTTCGCTCCAAGGAAAATGTTTTACGAAAGGGGTAGCGATATTTCTGTTCCATTGGTCTTACAGACTCAATTTGGTACATGAGATGTATAGTCTCAGTTTTCAAACATGGTGAGTTTAGGCTCTTAGTAATATTGTCACAGACCCACTATGGAGACTCTTATTTATCATCAGTGTTTTAAAAAACGTTTTTGGGGTGATCTCAGGCGAGTTTCGGGGCGGGGCATACCAAAAACGCTTCGGGGCGTAAATTAAAGACGTAGATCCATAAGACGCAAGTTCTAAAATTTGAGGCATAAGCCTCAAGCATAAAAACGCAAGTCCTGGGCGTAAAAATGTATGCCTGGGCATTTTTAATTTATTTTTTAACCTTTTTTACTTTACATCATATTTTTATTATTGGTGTAATGATATTTCTCAAATAGTAATTATAATACTTTTTTTCTTCATTATTGATTATTAATATTAATCTCAAATAAATACCATAAATCATTGAAAGGTTTACTTTTGCTTATTTTATTAATAATAAAATTATAAAATTGAATATACATGAGACTACGCCCCGTAGATTCATGGGACTTACACCCCGTGTCTCGGGGCTTACGCCTCGCCCTGTATAGTATAAAATGCCTCACCTCACGCCTCTTCCTTTTGAAACACTGTTTATCACATATCTAAAGCAATTTTGGTTCATGTTGTCTTTTCTGCTTGGTTTGAAAAATGTGGATTTTAATAGAAGTAGGAAATATAATTTTGGTTGAGGTGAGACACTTTTACTCTTGAATGCCTACTGTGTGTTGGTTAAGCTCAATGCTGGGGGATTATGCAATTTTTTTTTTTTTTTTTGAAGTTTGGAGTTGGGATTGAAGTTGTGTTTGGTCATATCAGTCAATATATAAGAATTAGTAAAATCACTCAACTTGGATTAATTTACCACAAACATATAATTAAATTTGTTCTAAAAGAATAATATCTCAAATAGGAAGTCACTTGATGTCATAAATTAGATTGGATCTATGAGTGGAGAGATATACTTGATAAGTGATGTATTTCTTTGCAAAACATACTGGATGATTGGACCTATATGAGTGTTAGAGTAGTGTTGCTCCTATGAAATTATGACAAAATTTCTAGAGTACTAATAAATATCTAGACACGCGCATAACCTCTTAGCACAAAATCGCTATAACGATAAAAAATTGGCGAGTATAATAATGTGATAAAATAAAATATTTGTCTTATAAAAGAATTCTTGATTCATTAAAGTTTTAAACTTCATCCATTGTTTTGTATTAAACTTGTTTAATCTTTGATCTGATTCATAGTCTATGAGAGACCAAATTTGGGGCATTGCACTCATTTATGAAAACGCAACAAATCTTTTATTTTATTCTATTTCTTATTTATTTTTTCCTGAGATATGTGACAGAACGTTGAAAAAATTAATATAATATCTCAGAAAGAAATAATCTCCTATTCTTTTTTGAGTATTTCGGAAATCTGAGTAACGTCTTTGTTAAAAAAATTGGCTTTACTCTTGATTAAGTTTAATGACTAATTTTATTGACATGGAAACAGATTCTTTTTCTTATTACCATTACCATTAACCTCTTTTATTAGCCCATTAATTTCCTTTGATTACCACAACTATAAAATTCTCTATAAATTTCCAATATTTATAGGATTATGGATTAAATTATCCTTGTATGGTCTGGCTTAAATTGAATCAGTTGTCTTAATCTGAGGTTCTAATCATTTTTAGCTGTTAGTGCCACCACTGAATGTACTATTTTTATTGAAGAGATATAATCCTCCTTATATGGGACCTGAAAATGCAGTGTAGAAAAAAACATATAACATAACTTACATATGTGGTTTTTGTTGCCATCGAAATGTTCCAATATAATTTATCTCCATTTAGTGATTCACAGAATCACACATATATATTCCGTTTTGATAATACTACAACCAGGGGCAGAGCTAGGTGGAGGTTTGTGCCTTCGTGGGTTCAGACGAACCCCAATAGCTTTTTCGTAGATCATGTATTTGTGCTAGAAAATTCAATAAATATATATGTATATTAACTCGTGAACCCCTAATTGCTAAATAAAATAAATTCTTTTTCACACTCAACCATGAGAGGGAAACTTGAGCAATCAAAGCTACACCCACTTCCACGACTGACTATGAACAATTGACATGTAATGATGTCTACTTTACTAAGTCAGTTCGGGTGGTAATGCTCTTTCCTTTTTCTCAGAGGATTGGGCTGCTCCGGAGTGCTGGCCCTGGCGATTGCATGATTTCTTCAATTCTACATTTCTGAATCATCAAACATGATGGCTCCTTCGGGGGCCTCTGGCTCAGGATCATGTGAGGGCGCTGGAGGAAGTCGCTTCCGCTAGGATTCATAATTTCCAGATTTATTTGGAAGTAGTTCTCCTGCTAATTTCGAAGTCGGTCTCAACCAACCGGCCCCGAACTCTCCAAACCCTGGTGAATGATTGACATCTTAGTGGGGTAAGGAAGGGGTCGTGAAAATGCTTTTCATGATACGACTGAATCACATGCAGTAGAAATAAAATATTTACTGATTCTTTCGATTTCAATATGATGAACAAAATCATTGAGAATTTGCATGGGCATACTTTGAAGAATCAACAAGAAATTCAATCAAAGAAATTCTCTTGTGCTGTTTGTTCTCAAAGAAAGTTGTTTTATTAAACCATCATCAACTAATATTGGAATTGAATCTCATGCATTTCTAGAATGTATACAGGGTGATATATGTGAGTCAATCTACCCTTCATGTTGTTGAGTATTTGCCCTGAGTTTCTTATCATAAATAGGCTTTTTTTCCCGAAAAAACATAAAGTCTCCACATTTGGCTAGTCCTTTTCTTGTAGGAAAACATTTATGACTCTATAAATAGAGGCTCGTTCCTTCTAACTTAATCAACATTCACAATATAGTCCTAAGGGCTTTGAGAGTTTTGGTTAGGGGAGAGAATTTGTGGGACACAAGTGATGTGTTATCAGTTGTGTGAACCTCCTTGTATTCCGAGTGAATTGATTGAAGTTATTTCTGTCTATATTTTGTACTCTTATATTTATATAGTGAATTACTCATCTCCTTTGTGGACGTATGTCAATTGACCGAACCACGTTAAATCTTTGTGTTTTTTGATATATTTCTCGTTTGTCTTTTTACTGATGGTCTTTCGAGGTTTGATTTGCTAGCGTCCGCATGACACCTAATCTTGGTAGACACATCTACAAGATGATCACGTGCGTGCTTATTAACAACTCACAATATGACTTTTGTAAGGTTGTTATTTCTATCTCATTCATATTCCCGAACAAATCAATGTATAAGCCAAAGATTAAAAATATAATTTATTTATAAAATATTACAAATCAACTACCAGATGCATTTAATTATCTTTCAAGACTTACTAAATTTTCAAGAATTATCAAATCTTATATCCAGCTGCAAATTCTCCTGTTCGAATTGATGTTTCGATGGACAAATTATTAAGGCAAATAAATCTAGGTTACATCTAAAATATGATAGGCCAACTGATTTCGAAGGATAAAAATTCTCAAAAAGAAAAGAAACAGATGATCATAGGTTGGAGGCAATTGTTCAAGAAAAGTTTTGAGTCATAACAAATAATGAGACAAAGTTGAATGATATTTGAAAGACAAATAAATTCGAGTGACTATGGACACCAAGTACCCAAAATTGAGTGACTTTATAAAAGACAACAACGCTGATTGACTACGAAGGCCAGTTACCCAAAATTGAGTGACCATCCAAGCTTATTAGTTAAAACTCTACTTGTTACTCGTCCTTGATGCTTGTTTTGTAGAATAAAATATTTATGGACAAAAGAGGCAGATAGAAAAACAAACAAATTCATATCTATAACTAATTTGGTAGTATATTTACAAAAAGTAGCAACAGAAAGAGATAAAATGTGTATTCCTCTCAGCCAGCCTAAGTAGAGACTTTAGCTGCCATATACAGAAAAAGACCTCTCAACTTGTTTGAGAAAATATTTAGAATTGTTCGCATTTGAAGATGAAGATGAAGATGAAGGTGAAGAACTCTTAAGAAAAAGTAACTCGCTTTTGCTAGCTTCTCTTTCCTCGTCATTGATGGTATCTAGCATCTTAGAAGCGCGGTGTCTCATGACATTTACAAACTGTGGTGGTGCTACCTCTGTAACAAACCTAGCAATACGAGCATTTGCCATCGAACTATAGAAGTAGAGTTAGAGGATAGTTAAGGTGGATTGTATGCCTTAAACAACACAAATGAGATGAGATTTATAGGGGTGTTTGGCAACTGGATTATCCATCTATGGTCTGGCTTAAATTGAGTAACTCGTCTTAATCGAAACATTAATCATTTTTAGCTGTTAGTGTTGCTACTTTCTTTTAGCTGTACAGTGAGTCGAATGGAGGGTCAAGAAGACTGCCTTGAAGGATCGTTCCTAAAATTTGGGCGTCTTGCGCTGTACGTCTATGCCTTTTATAGCAACATATTCCCTTTGGAACAGCTAGAGTATATATAGGATGCCATTCACCTTTAGATACTGAAAATAAAAAGATTTTGTCAACCAACTTGCTTAAGTTATCAGCAAGGCGATGAGCACATTAAAGGCAGCAACTATAACAACTTTTCCTTGAAAGGAGTAAGAGCTTAAGAAATGTAGACCATTGTTCAAGATGAATACAGTAGCTAAGTGTCAAAACCCAAAGTAGACCCTAGGCGTAACATGACGTGTAGAACCCCGAGAGGCCTTACACAAGCCACTTAGCATACATCATACCAGATAATGGAATTAAAGATTTCAAAGAACAGTCTTATATCAATAGAGAGTTTGACAAAAGTGGAAGTCGACATAAGTCTCAATAAGCCATCTACTACATCAATAATAGTGATTGAGACGTAACCCATGCATCACATACAAAGTCTGAAAATTTAAACACAGAAAGCGGTATAAGTGTCTCGGTCCTCGAAACATGAGGACTCACCAATCTTCAAAAGCCCAAAAGGATCAACTAGCCACGGGTATGAGAGGTAGGAGCGTCAGACCCTACATTAGTGAAACAATGTAGGCACAAGTATGCATTAGTACATAAGTATGATAGCAATGCATAAGAGTTATAAAATCATGCTAAAAAGGACCTTACGTAACATGCAATGACCAAGCTAAATCATAAGATAAAGAGTTAGGAAACATGTGTCAAAATCATGGTCAATTTTGCTAAACATCTTTAGAACACTTGTGAAATACTTTAGAAAGTAACCTTAGTTCATTATTGTGGGAAGTTTCCCGTATAACCGACATAGACCATGTGAGCTATAACATAGAATTAGTGTCTATCCCACACCGAAAAGATAAATCCTTACTTGCCAAGGTAAGAACCATACATTTGAGCTAAAGTGGATCCACTAGCTAATGTCTATCTAAGACAAACCTATGATGGCACATAGTTATGGGATAAGGAGATTGCTACTAGAAGCCCGAGACCTCTACTAACGGGAGAACTTCCATCTCAATATCCTCTCAGTGCTAAGTATAAATCTCATGGAATAGTCATTAATCATATTCATCTTATTATCCATGGAAATGTACAATTAAGCAACCAATCCAATCTATAGTTCATTTAGAATAGCTCCTAAATCTTGATTCAACTTAGGTGAGAAAACCTTTTAACCCTTATGAATCATTTTTGTGAGAAAACCTTTCACAACTACAACATTGATACTTTACTCTCAAAGTATCCTGAAATCACTTACATCTATTTCACCAAAGAAAACATGCATATCTTCATAAGTTCATAACCTTAATCATGTGTTCATAGCCTAAAATTCATGGATCATGCATGAGTTCATATGAATTCGATTAAAAAACATGTAATTACTTCAATTCATGCATAGTTAGATAGAAAACAATCAATTTGATCATAATTGGAAAGAACCCATGAAGATTGAAGAAAACCTTAACTTGAATTGAGAACATATCTTTACAAAATTGGGAGATTTTAGGAACCCTATGGAGGAAAGGATTCCATAGGTGAATACTAACATACATTGGAGTTCAAAGCCCAATTGCTATGGTGAATTTAAGGTCTTGGTGCTTGAAACCCTAGATTGCTCTTCCTTGAGTTGAGGGAATTTGAAGGGGATGAACTTGGAGGGAATTTGAAGGGGATGAACTTGGAGGAAATTTAGGCGTATATGGGAATGATTTAGAATGGATAGTTTTAGGGCCTAAAATACTTATATAGGCCTTAGGATTTGGACCAAAACAACCTAGTTTAGACATTAATCAATTAGGAAAAAGACTCAAAAGCCCACCCTTCTACAGTTTGGACCTACAGTCCGTAGGTCTTTCTACGGACCATCCTGGTCAACCGTAGAAATGATCAGAGACCCTAAACTTTGACCAACTTTTGACGGACACAGTCTACGGCTCGTAGCTCCATCTACGAACCGTATAAACCAACATTTGGCCTTAAAATTTCACTAAGTCTGGGAGCTACCTGCTAGACCTATCTATGACTCGTAGATCAGTTGACAGATCGTACTGGTAAACCGTAAAGGAAGTACTGGGACTTGATTTTATAAATTTATTTTCCCCCTTTCTACGGATGCCATCTACGACCAGTAGAAGCTTCTACGGTTCGTAGATGGGACCCGTAGACACAGCCTGCAGCCCAAAAATCCCCCTTTTTCCCCCCCAATTCAGCGGTGTTACACTAAGCAATATCCATTAATAAAACTTAGTTTAATATGGGCAGATTTATTGATAGTTTCAAAAGAGAGAGGACAGCAAGCACATATGTAAAGTAAAAAGGCCAAAAATAAATGAAAATTGTGAAAAATTTGGTTAATGAACTATATTTGTATGACCCCCGTTCTCTTATTTTCTTCTTCCCATTATCTTTTTAATCAATAATATCCTCTTATGCATCAACTGGCTGTTACAGTACATGTCTACAAATATTTGAATGCTTTTTTCAAATGTCAGCTTTAATAGCCTAGTAGGTAGACCAAACCACTTGTGAAATTTATATTAGGTTTAACGTCTAACGACCTAGCAACCATAATCAGATATCTATCAATTTGGTGCTACAAATTAAAAGACATGTAGCTCATTTACACTTCTTTGAACTTGAAGTCTCCTTTAAAGAAATGCACCAACCAACAACAACAACACATCCAATATAGTCCTACAAAGTGGGGTCTGGGGAGGGTAGAGTGTGCCCACACCTTACTCCTACCTCAGAGGCAGAGAAGTTGTTTCCATTAGAAGAAAAACAATCTAGAGCAGTACAGTAAAGAGAGTAAATGGAAGTGAATGCATCACACAACATAACATACTGAACATTAACCACAATCAAATAATAAAATAACCGAAATACAAGGAACATCAGATAGTAACAGAAATTGAAGGACATAGAACTACGAGCAATAGTACTACAATTACTAGCATGAGCGGATAGCAAGACAATTCACTACTACCTACTAACCTCTTATCCTGATATGTGTCCTCCACAACCTCTTATATAAGGTCATGTCCTCGTTAAGTTGAAACTGCGTCATGTCCTGTCTAGTCACCTTTCCAATACTTCTTTCGCCTACCTATACCTCCCTTGAAATTATCCGTAGCCAACCTCTCACACCTGGGGCATCTTTGCATCTCTTCTCCACATACCTTGACCATCTCAGCCTCACTTTGCACGTCTTGTGTACATCGAAGCCACTCTCACCTTGTCTTGGATATCCTCATTTCTAACCCTATCTCTCCTAGTATCCCACACATCCATCATTGTGTTCTCATTTCCGCAACTTTCATCTTTTGAACTTGAGAGATTTTGATTGGCCAACACTCTGCCCATACAACATGGTTGGTCTAACCACCACTCTGTGGAAGTTGTCTTTAACTTTTGGTGGTTCTTTCTTGTAACACAAGACTCCAAATGCAAGCCTCCATTTCATTTACTCTGCACCAATATGATGAGTGACATCCTCGCCAATCTTTCCATTTCCTTGGATAACAAAACTAAGATACTTGAGACTTCCTTCCTTATGAATGACTTGTGTATCAAGCCTCACTTCTATGTTAGCCTCATGTGTTATGTCGCTGAACTTGCACTCAAAGAAATGCACCAACCACATAAGGTAAATTGAAAATATTAGTGTATAAAGCAGTATAATTACCTCCTTAAAGACAGTAACTTACTTGTGTCCACATCATAGTGACTTTTCAAGTCTTCTAACCAAATTTTCATCCTTAAGCTCCTTCTTCATTTCATATAGAAAGCCTTCATGGTCGTTCATAGAAATCCTTAAGCAAAAAAAAAGAGTCCACTTCTTACTTCCTCGAAAGATTAATAAATACGCAGTTGTTGTATTCAAACTTACATGCATTTAGAACATTCTTCCAATCTTTAAGTTAGAAGATGTAAATATGTCGAGAATATGCCATCCTTCTAGAGCCAACAATGAATCAAGAGCAATTGGAATGCTCAATAACATACTTAGCCAAGTTTCTCTAGTTTTTTATTTCTCAATTGTTCGATAAAATCAAGGGAGACAAAAGTAAGTTTCAAGAGTTTAAAAGAAAACAATTTTAACACATGATTCTCATGGTACCTCAACCACAAAATGGTGGTGATCTGATAGAAAAACATCAATTTTAACTCTCCATCAGAGTAGAAACAAAAGAGGCCCCTTCATGTTCTTTGATTGCCCCCTTCACGCACTTCTTTTTGTCGGTTAGGACCAGGGTTTGCACTGTTTCTCTAAATTCTCCCTCAATTCCATGCAGTTTGTCCTTGTAACCATGCAACATATCTGTTAGGCATAATACATAAATTGGACCCTAAACTTGGCTTCGAATTTTAAGTATGACCTCTAACTTTCAAAGTGCACAAGTAGGCACTTCAACTATCCAATTCTTAAACAAAAAAACACGCGAATCCAACCTGGCATAACGCGTGATTGAGACGCAATTCAGGCGCGTCAGGGGTATTTTTCAACGCCCACAACAGTAAAAAAAAAGTGGAAATGACAATTTTACCCTTAATGAATCCCTTTTAAATATATCTTTATTTTTTTCAAATCAAAATCCCATTTTTCTTCTTCTTCTTCCTAATTCTAGTACTCAAACTTTTTTTCTCTTTTTGTGCACAATTTCTGATCGTTTTTTATGTAATGGCTTCTAATTTTTTTTGTCATTGTGTAAAAAGAGCTATAATGAAATTAAAAATATTTTTGAAATTAAACTTAATTTTTTT
>JAJOOO010032138.1:0-11120 GCA_029582685.1 Solanum piurae
TCACTATGTCAATCATTGTTTTCTTAATAAGTGTGTCAATTCAAAAATTGACAAGTAATTAGCTAGGGTCGAGCCCAGTTTGCTAAGCCCAATTTCATCTCATCCTAGAGGCTCATTTTGGTGCCACGTGACAAATAGTGTGGCATGCCAAGTCAAACAAGAAGTCAATAGGATCACTATGTCAATCATTGTTTTCTTAATAAGTGTGTCAATTCAAAAATTGACAAGTAATTAGCTAGGGTCGAGCCCAGTTTGCTAAGCCCAATTTCATCTCATCCTAGAGGCTCATTTTGGTGCCACGTGACAAATAGTGTGGCATGCCAAGTCAAACAAGAAGTCAATAGGATCACTATGTCAATCATTGTTTTCTTAATAAGTGTGTCAATTCAAAAATTGACAAGTAATTAGCTAGGGTCGAGCCCAGTTTGCTAAGCCCAATTTCATCTCATCCTAGAGGCTCATTTTGGTGCCACGTGACAAATAGTGTGGCATGCCAAGTCAAACAAGAAGTCAATAGGATCACTATGTCAATCATTGTTTTCTTAATAAGTGTGTCAATTCAAAAATTGACAAGTAATTAGCTAGGGTCGAGCCCAGTTTGCTAAGCCCAATTTCATCTCATCCTAGAGGCTCATTTTGGTGCCACGTGACAAATAGTGTGGCATGCCAAGTCAAACAAGAAGTCAATAGGATCATGACATGTGTCAAAATGACAAGCCCGCTCCATAAAGCCCGTATGCCATGTCAGTTAAATCTGATTGGCCGAAGGGAAACTTGTTCCTATCACAACTCCTCTATTCTAAAACTATAAATAGGAGTCCTCATAATTCAGATTAAGGACCAAAAATTATAAACAAAAAGCTAGAGAAGGTTCGCGGATCAAACACCATAGATTCCTCTATAGCTACAAGTTTAAGAAATTAAGTTCAAGAACGATCAAGATCAAGACCATCAGATTTAAGAACAAGCTTGAAGCCCTTGAATTCAAGTAAAAGTCAAGATCAAAACAAAATTCAAAAGTTCATCGAAGATTCAATAACAAACTTTAAAACCCTTGAATCCAAGATCAAGTTCAAGAGCCTTTGAATTTATATTTCAAAAGATGAATTAAGAGGAATCATAGAAATTATAACACTCGCACTTTGAAATCAATAAATACGATTATTGCGATACTTTCCGTTCTTGATAACTGTTTCTTGACGCGAATTTTACCATGTACAAATTCTGGGCGTGCCAATTTATTTGCAAAAAAATTTAAAGTGATAGAAAATAAATTGCAATCATAAATAAAATATGAAGCAACACAATTTTATTAATAAATAATGTGGGTACAATTCTGTTCCTCTCTTGATTCTTATCTCATAAGGTTTATCCATGATTCGAGGGCCGTTAATGACGTATTTCTCGAACTAGGATGATTTGAGTTTGATCTCTTTATGAATATTTCATGAATTTGCAGAATATTCGAGATGCCTCAGTAAAACCTCGATCTACCATCAATTTTTAGTTTTAGGTTAACTTCAAATGATCATATCTTTTAGCACATAGAGATTTAGGTGACCCATGATATATCAAATCAAAGGTCTTTGAGTCCTCTTTTCAATGGCTCCAAGTTTGCTAAATTCTAAGCTCCGAGTAAAAATTTATGGTTGTTTGAGTGAAGCCTCTCTAGTTAAGATTTTTCATCCATTTAAGAAAAGTGTATTTTGGTCTTTTCCTTACCCCAATAGGCCTACCCACGTTTGCTCACCCAATTTAAGGGTCTAATCAGATGCTAAGTTAAGTTTTACGTTTCTAAACACTTAGAATTTTAGGGCGATGTTTCAAGAAGAGGAAAAAAGGGTTTTCAAACGTTCATTCAAGGGTTGAAGAATTTTGTCAAAAATAATCGTTCTTTCCAGGTATGTAAGTGTAACACCCCGAAAAATGGTAGGTTAAACTAGAGACTAAACTTACGGTTAAAAATCGTAAAATGACTCCCCGTAGATTAGTAGACCATCTAAACATGATATGGGGGTAATTTGAGTCAAGACCAAGGGGCATGTGCCAAGGCAAAGGGGCAAAGCCAAAGGCCAAGGCTTCCCCTAGCTAGGAGCTACTTCCCCAACCTTCATGAGAAGGACCATGAGTCGTGGTCCACTCCACGGCTCGTGAAGGTGGTCGTGAAGCCCCCTTGGCAATGAAAGTTTGGCCACCATTTCCCCTAGCTACTGCCTCAACTTCCACGGCCATCACCACGGTCTGTGGTCATGACCACGACCATGGGAGGTGGTCGTGGAATTGCCTTAGGCAATGAGCAAGGTCCCCCAAGTGGTGAGGCCACTGCCTCAAGGACCACGAGAAGGACCACGACTCGTAGAGCCCCTCGTGGTAATGCCTTGAGATTGAGCACCTCATGTCACCTTAGAGGGGCTACTGCTCCAAACATTCACGATGAGGACCACGAGTCGTGGTCCTCACCATTGCTTGTAGAGTGGGTCGTGAGGCCTGGACGGGGTCAATTAATGAAGGTCTTTTAAGTCATTTCCTATTTTAGTCCAATTAAAGTGGGGGTGTTTTGGGTATTTTAAGGGGAAGTTTATATATTGTTTTTAAGTCAAATTTCACAAGACTTGGTCATTATTCACAAACACCCAATTGAAATAAAAAACTCCATCCTCTCTAAACAAATTCTCTCTCTAAACTCAAGGAAGAAGAAGAAACTATTAGAGCTAGGGTTTGTAGATTTTCAAGGTTCTTCCCCAAATTTCTTGGAGGTTCTTAATTGAGGTATGTATGTTTTTCATCCTTGGGTAGCTATCACCCAAGGAGTCCCTTCAAAATATGCTTTCAAGATTCCAAATCACCCAATATCTAGGGTTTTCAATCCTAACATGAGTCTTCTTCCAAAACATTTTCCATTGTTTAATTATGGTTTATTTTGGTTGATTATGATGATTTATGATTGGAATGTTAGAGTATTGATGTTTTATGATGAAAATCTCCCTTGGACCCATGATTTTCTCTTTTTTCCTAAATTATGAACTATGTATGGCTTGATTGATGATGAGAGCTTGACAATTGATTATGTTTACATTGATTATGTTGTTGAATCATGAAATCCCCCTATCTAATGTGATAATTCTTGAAGTTAGGATTGATCTTAATTTCTAGCCTTGAAGGGCAATAACTAGGGTTTATATGTGTTGATGGAGATTGTATATGAGTTTATGATTTACTTAGATAATGATGATCCTATGACTTGTGTAATTGTGGTATTTATGTGAGATCCTTCTTCCCTATACCCTTACACTTGATTATGCATGAAGTATATATGTATGTTATGATAAGCTTGTTGTGTCGATTGAAAGACTATTCTCATGAAACACTATGAATGTTATGTGAAAGGTTTACTCACATGTCGATGATTCTAAGGTTGAAAGGACATTCTCACCTAATGAATCTATGGGCTCTTATGGTATTATGTTGGTTGGGTGCCTAGTGCATTCTCTTGTGAACAATGAACTTAAGTAAAGACTTAATATGACTATTAAAGGGAATTATGCTTAGCACCGAGCGGATAAGAACAATGAGATGGAAGCTTTTACGTTTAACAAGTTCGGCTTCCCAATGTATGTTGTCTCATGGGATGGAAACCTTTTACGCTAGTAGTCCGGGTTTCTAGTAGCAATCCCCATATCCCATAACTATGTGCCCACACAGGTCTTTAACTAGTGGATCCACCTAAAATCTATTATGAAAGTTCTACCTTAGGCAAGTAGGACACCTCTTTTCGGTGTGGGGGTAGAACACCGGATTTCATGTAGCTCACATGGTCTATGTCGGTTAAGGCTAAACTTCCCTATATGATATGAATAAGAATTATGATAAGAATACGGACTTTAATTATGACTTCTTGAGAGGTGTTGTTTAGTATGAGTGAGGGTATGAGACTTCACTTATGCATTGCACAAGTAGGCTTTAAGAGGGGTTATGGTGAGGTTCTCTTATGTTGTGATGACTTTTGGATTATGTATGAAAGGTATGTATGAATGTTAAGGTTGACTTTACTTGTCACAAATTATGATTATGAATAACTCCTTACTTATGTATGTTGGTTATGGATGAGGAAAAAGTAAGATATGTAGGTTGTTGGTGGCCTAATGTGATACTTAGCATTTGGTAGGGTTATGGGATCTTACTTTTGCATTGCACTAGTATGGCTTTGGGTTGCTTCTATGTTGGTTTGGATTATGTTCTTCATAAATGTGCATTATGGCTTTTTAACTTGATAAAGGCATGATTTCAACTAAATGTCCCGTTTATGCATATTTTAAGGATTTTGTGCATGGCTTCCATACTTAGTACATTATTTGTGCTAACCCATATTTTCTACATTTTATGAGTGTAGGTTCCGGTAGTTGATACACACTTCTACTTTCAAGTGAAGCTTGGGTTGACTATTCCCTAGGTTTGGTGAGTCCTCAAGTTCGAGGACGGATTTCTCATTTCTAGTTTTATTGTACTTTCCTATTTTGAGACTTTATTGATGTAAAGGGCTTTTGACCCTATTTGTACTCTCTAATGTACTAGATGGTGATTGAGACAAGTCTAGATTCTTATTTTCGTTTATGAAAAAGAAGTCAATTTCTATTGTAAAAGTTTTAAATTTTCCACAATTATTCTATGTCTCTATGTTATTATTATGCTAAGGTCTTGTATGAGATCCTTTCAGGTCAAGTACGCCATGTTACTCCTAGGGGGTAACCCCGGGTCGTGACAAACTTGGTAATCAGAGCACAAGGTTATAGAATGATTCTAGGATGATGTCTTATGAACCACGTCTAGTAGAGTCTTGTTCATAAGTGTGAAGCGCGCCACACTTATGAATGAGAGGCTATAAGATGTTTAGGAACTTTCACTTAATTCATTACTCCTTAGTCGTGCCTTAGAGTTTTAACTCTATGAAGTCCTTTTCCTAACCCTTTTCTTATGCATATAAGAATACGATTACAAGAAGAGCAGTGGCAAGAAGAGTGGAAGAGTATATTGCTAATGAGGGAGTTGCTCCCCAAGGTCCTCAAGCTCCTAATGAAGAGGGGGCTATGACCAATGTGGAGATAAGGACGACTCTCCAAACATTGACTCATGCCATAAGGGTTTATTGAGGAAATGTTTAAGGTGCTTGATGTTATAAGTGTGTCTCCAAGAGAGAAGGCGGAACTAGCTGCCTACCAATTGAAAGAGGTGGCTCAAGTATGGTATGAGCAATGGAAGGATGAGAGAATCGTGAGAGCGGGCCCGGTTGATTGGGGAGTGTTCAAGTCGGCCTTCTTCGATAGGTTTTTCCCACTAGAGTTGAGAGAGAGAAAGATGCAATAATTCATCAACCTTCACCAATGAGGTATGAGTGTGAAGGAGTATAGCCTTAAGTTCACCCAATTGTCTAAATATGCTCCAACCTTAGTGGCGGACTCTAGTGCCAGGATGAACAAATTTGTTATGGGAATATTCGACTTGGTAGTCAATGAATGTCGTTTGACAATGCTCATCCCAAGTATAAATATTTCACGTCTCATGGTTCATGCCGAGCAAATTGAGGAACAAAAGCTCAAGCAAGTGAATAGAGAAGTAAAAAGGGCAAGGACCGATGATGGGAATTCTTCCAAGAGTAAATTTGAGGTTCAAGGTAAACCAAGGTTCAAGAAGAGGGTTTTCAACCAAGGCTCATCTAGCACTCCAAGGGTCAACAAAGATAGGGTGTCTAACCCTAAGCCACAAGGAGGTAATAGTGGTAGCTCTTATGTTGAAAGACCTAGTTGTGAAAAATGCGACAAGAAGCATGATGGAAAGTGCTTAGTTGGCACGGATGGTTGCTTTAATTGTGGGAAGAGCGATCATATGAAGAGAGATTGTCCCATGCTAAAGGTTCAAGGGAGAGAGGGCAAATAAGTCCCTCCAGGTGGATCAAATTCCAATGCTTCTAAGAAGAACCATTTCTATGTTCTTCAATCCCGAGGTGACCAAGAGAGCTCACCAGATGTTGTTACGGGTATGTTGCATTTTCCATTGATGTTTATGCATTATTAGACCCCTGTGCCACTTTATCTTTTGTTACCCCATTTGTGGCTATGAAATTTGAAGTTCTCTCCAAAGTGTTACTATAACCTTTTTTGGTGTCTACCCCTGTTGGTGACTCGATATTAGCAAAAAGATTCTACAGGAGTTGTCCTATTTCTTTGTCTTATAAAGTCACTTTGGTTGATTTGGTAGAATTAGACATGCTTGATTTTGATGTAATTTTGGGCATGGATTTGTTGCATGCATGTTATGCTTCAATAGATTGTAGGACCCGTGTGGTCAAATTTCAATTTCCAAAAGAACCATTTTTAGAGTGGAAAGGGGGGAATTCTATTCCTAGAGGTCAATTTGTTTCATGTCTAAAAGTTAGAAAAATGATCTCCAAGGGGTGCATGTATCGTATTGTTAGGGTTACGGATGTTGAGTCCAAGGTCCCTTCTTTAGAGTCGTCCTCGTAGTGAGTGAGTTTCCGGAAGTTTTTCCCGATGAATTACCCGGCATTCCTCCCGAATGGGAAATAGACTTTGGCATTGATCTTTTGCCGGATACACAACTCATGTCTATCCCTCCCTTTAGAATGGCTCTGGCTGAATTGAAAGAGTTAAAGGAGCAACTCAAGGACTTGTTAGACAAGGGCTTTATTCAACCAAGAATATCTCCATGGGGTGCTCCAATATTGTTTGTGAAGAAGAAATATGGGTCCCTTAGGATGTGTATTGATTATCGCCAATTGAACAAGGTCACTATAAAGAATAAGTATCCACTTCCTAGGATTGACGATTTGTTTGATCAACTCCAAGGGGCTAACCATTTCTCCAAAATAGATCTTCGTTTGGGTTACCATCAACTAAGGGTAAGATGATGTGATATTCCTAAGACGGCCTTTAGGACCCGGTACGGTCACTACAAATTTGTGGTTATGTCTTTTGGGTTAACAAATGCCCCGGCGACATTCATGGACCTAATGAATAGGGTATTTAGGCAATATCTTGATTCGTTTGTGATCATTTTTATTGATGATATTTTGATCTATTCAAGAAGTGAGGGTGAACATATGGATTATTTGAGGAGTGTATTGCAAGGCCTTAAAGACCACCAATTGTATGCAAATTTTAGCAAGTGTGAGTTTTGGCTAAGATCTGTTGCTTTCCTTTGTCATATTGTATAGGGTATGGGTATTGAGGTAGATCCTAAGAAGATGGATGCGGTCAAGAGTTGGCCTAGACCTCTATCACCTACCGATATTAGAAGCTTCTTGAGTTTGGCCGGTTACTATAAGAGGTTTGTTGAGGGTTTTCCCTCCATTGCTTCTCCGTTGACGACTTTGACTCAAAAGAAATCTAAGTTTGTGTGGTCGGAGGCTTGTGAGAAAATCTTCCAAGAATTGAAAGATAGGCTTACATTCGCTCCAGTATTGACCTTATCGGAGGGTACCGATGAGTTTGTGGTATATTGTGACGCTTCTCGAGTGGGTTTGGGATGCGTCCTTATGCAACATGGTAAAGTGATTACCTATGCTTCAAGGCAACTCAAGGTCCATGAGAAGAATTATCCGACTCATAATATTGAATTAGCGGCGGTAGTGTTTGCTTTGAAAATATGGAGACATTACTTATATGGGATCCATGTAGATGTGTTTACCGACCACAAAAGTCTTCAATATGTGTTTAGCCAAAAAGACTTGAATCTCCGACAAAGAAGGTGGTTAGAACTTTTAAAGGATTATGATATGAGTGTCCTTTACCACCCCAGCAAAGCTAATGTAGTTGCAGATGCCCTTAGTAGATTGTCCATTGGTAGTGTGTCTCATGTTAAAGATGAGAAGAAGGAATTGGTTCATGATGTGCATAGGTTGGCCCGGTTGGGTGTCCAACTAGTGGATTCCACCAAGGGTAGATTCATGGTCCATCATAGTTTCAAATCGTCCTTTGTGGTTGATGTAAATTCTAAGCAACACATTGATCCCATTTTAATGGAGTTGAAAGAATTAGTTCTCAATAAGTCCGTTGAGGTTTTCTCCCAAGGGGGAGATGGGGTGCTTAGGTACCAAGATAGATTATGTGTTTCGGATGTTGATGGCTTAAGGGAGCAAATTTTAGAAGAGGCCCATGGTTTGCGATATTCTATTCATCCGGGAGCCACCAAGATGTACCGTGACCTACGGGAAGTCTATTGGTGGAATGGTATGAAGAAGGATATAGCGGGTTTTGTAGCCAAGTGTCCGAATTGCCAACAAGTTAAGGACGAGCATAAAAGGCCCGAAGGGTTGTCCCAAAATATAGATATTCCCACTTGGAAGTGGGTGGATGTGAATATGGATTTTATTGTGGGGTTGCCTCGTACTCGAAGGCAACATGATTCTATGGGTCATTGTTGATAGGATGACAAAATCAGCCCACTTATTTCCCGTCAAGACTTTATATTCGGCGGATGACTATGCCAAGTTGTACATCAATGAGATAGTGAAGTTGTATTGGGTACCCTCATCTATCATTTCAGATCAGGGTACTCAATTTACTTCACATTTTTTGAAGGCATTCCAAAAAGGACTTGGTACCAATGTTAAACTTAGTACCGCTTTTCACCCTCAAAAGGATGGTCAAGTGGAACGCATCATTCAAACCTTAGAGGACATGTTGAGGGCATGCGTGATAGATTTCAAGGGTAGTTGGGATGACCATCTCCCATTGATTGAGTTTGCCTACAATAATAGTTACCACTCAAGCATTGACATGGCTCCATTTGAAGCCCTTTATGGTAGAAGGTGTAAATCTCTGGTTGGTTGGTTTGAAGTAGGTGAATTTGCTCTAGTTGGTCCCGAACTAGTTTATGAGGCCATTGAAAAAGTTCGACTCATTAGGGAGAGGTTGAAGACGGCCCAAAGTCGGCAAAAGTCATATGCCGATGTTAGAAAGAGGGATCTTGAATTTGAGGTTGGTGATTGGGTCTACTTGAAAATCTCACCTATGAAAGGTGTGATGAGGTTTGGTAAAAAGGGGAAGCTTAGTCCCTAGTATGTGGGCCCTTATCAAATTTTGAAGCGTATTGGGAAAGTTGCCTATGAATTAGACTTGCCAAATGAATTGGCTCCGGGTCACTTGGTATTTTATGTTTCTATGCTTAAGAAGTGCATTGGTGACCCGATATCCATTATTCCTTTAGAGGGTTTAGGAGTTGATGAGAACCTTTCTTATGAAGAGGTCCCGGTGGAAATTTTGGACCCGCAAGTTAAGAGGTTAAGAAACAAAGAAGTAGTTTTCGTTAAAGTCTTATGGAGGAATCACTTAGTTGAGGGTTCTACATGGGAGGCCGAGGCCAATATGAAGTCCCGTTATCCTCATCTTTTTGCTTCTACTCCTATCCAAACTTGAGGTAAGTAGTTTTCTTGAGTTTAGTGTTTTGGAAGTCATATGTGCTATGAGTTTTCTTTATGATTTCCTTATGTTGTGCATGTTCTTGTGAGAATTCATGTTTAGCATATCTTCAGTTTTCATGATTTATACGACCCTCATGTTGATTTGCATTTTAATATGATGATTGCATACTTGGCTTCATGAGGTGAATTGATAGACATGTTTAGTTATGTTTTGGTGATATGACATATTGGCTCATTATTGTTGTGTTGATCTTGTTTGAGTGGGAGAAGGTAGTTCCTCCTAAAATGATATGAAATGATGAGTTATTTATATATTGGGTGGTGGATGTAGTTTCCTACTTCCTTGTTTTTGCATTGTTTATGTATTGAGAAGGAGTTGATGTTTCCTCCTTTGCATTGTTCATTATTCTTATGTTTCATGCTTGTTGGGCTGCTAGTCTTGAGTCTTTAATTTCGTAAAGTGCCTAGATCGTCATTCGAGGACGAATGTTCCCAAGGGGGAGATAATGTAACACCCTGAAAAATGGTAGGTTAAACTAGAGCCTAAACGTAAGTTCAAAAATTGTAAAATGACTCCCCGTAGATTAGTAGACCATCTAAACATGATATGGGGGTAATTTGAGTCTAAACCAAGGGGCATGTGCCAAGGTAAAGGGGCCAAGCCAAGGCTTCCCCTAGCTAGGAGCTACTGCCCCAAACTTCACGAGGGGGACCACGAGTCGTGGTCCACTCCACAGCTCGTGAAGGTGGTCGTGAAGCCCTCTTGGCTAGGCCTGGGCATAATATGGTTAAAACCAAAAAAACCGACCAAACCGAATTTTTTAAAATTTCGGTTTCGGTTTTTCGGTTTCGGTTTCAGATTTCAATATTTTGGTTTTTCGGTTCGGTTTTCGGTTTTTAGCTAAAGAAAATTGGTTAACCGAAAAACTGAAATATTAATATTCTTTACACCCTTAATTAAATTACTTTAGTCTTCAGCCCATGCTCCAGCCAACCCATTACCTCTAGCCCACAAATGTGGCCCAAATTCCAATCAGACTTGAAATCCCTAAACTGAAAGAGTGAAATCCCCAAGACCCTAACTCCTATCTCTCAACTCTCATCAGTCGTCTCTCAACTCTCATCTCTCAGCTCGTCGTCTGGCATCTCTTAAGTTCAGACCAGCCACTGCCCGCTGCTCATTCCTCATTGAGTGCTCGCAGCCCGCCGCTCAGTCCTCGCTGAGTGCTTGCAGCAAATTTAATTTGTAACTCTTTTTATCACATGAATGTTTTTATTCCCCTAATGACCAGTGACCAATGCTCTCCTTCAAAGTTGTATTTGTATTGGTCTACCTAATTTATTCTTGAATGGGAACGACGTTCTTTTCGGTGTCCACTATGAGTATTTTTCTGTCAATGTCTTGTATTGTACATGAAAAATGATCCTTCAACTGCACTTAAGAAAAGGAAAGAAAGGGCTCTGTATTTGTAATGAATATGTGCATATAGTGAAATGATGAATGTTTCTGATTCTAAGTTGTCTACTATTGTGAATGGGCGTAATCGTGAAGGAGTTAGCCAAGTTTGGTTGGCAGACTCGATTTTCCACATATTGGAAGTTAGCTTAGCTTGTTTGGTGTTATAAGTTATAACTATAATAATGCTCTTTGTTTGTTTTTGGTTCCTTGTATCTGGAAAAAAAA
>JAJOOO010032139.1:0-10961 GCA_029582685.1 Solanum piurae
ATTACTTTAATTCTAGTTTTTGGCTTTGGAGATTAACCTGCAACTATAGCAATTCTTGATTTCCTAAGTTGGTTTTGAAGATTTTTACGTTGAGATTCTGGGTTTCTTCCACTTATTACGTAAGTTCATGATTTCTTCATCTAAAAATATAAAAAAGAGAAATCCAATTCCTTTTGGTTTTGGAATCCTAATTTTATTTGGACTCATTTATTTTATTTAGGGTTTTGTTTTAATATATATAAATAGTCCATAGAAATAATTATTTTAAGGGGATACTTTTTAGGGTTTTTTCTTCTTATTTTTTGGGGTTAGACACTATTACTTTAATTCTAGTTTTTGGCTTTGGAGATTAACCTGCAACTATAGCAATTCTTGATTTCCTAAGTTGGTTTTGAAGATTTTTACGTTGAGATTCTGGGTTTCTTCCACTTATTACGTAAGTTCATGATTTCTTCATCTAAAAATATAAAAAAGAGAAATCCAATTCCTTTTGGTTTTGGAATCCTAATTTTATTTGGACTCATTTATTTTATTTAGGGTTTTGTTTTAATATATATAAATAGTCCATAGAAATAATTATTTTAAGGGGATACTTTTTAGGGTTTTTTCTTCTTATTTTTTGGGGTTAGACACTATTACTTTAATTCTAGTTTTTGGCTTTGGAGATTAACCTGCAACTATAGCAATTCTTGATTTCCTAAGTTGGTTTTGAAGATTTTTACGTTGAGATTCAAGTTGAGATTCTGGGTTTCTTCTACTTATTCCGTAAGTTCATGATTTCTTCATCTAAAAATATGAATTGTGTTTTTGCTACTATGGGTAACAAAATAGACAACTAGAGTTGTGGGAACCATGAGCGATTAACAAAGTATGAATAGTAAGTAAGTAATTCTTGAATAGTGTTGTTGCATGCATTGATAATTCTTTCGTTTAAAAGTCTTAATTTTTAGCGGTGGCCAACGTTAGAACTCGCCTTGTTGCTACTTGCCGGACCAAGGAGGTAGTTAATAAGAAAAGAATTATCAACATAGATTTATTGTGATAATATCTAATAGTCTAATGTCAATTGGTGTGAGGGTGAAAACTAAGCCATACATTGATGTGATGTCTAATATGAGGTAAAGGTAAGAGTTAGTAAATTATACACACGTAGCCGGACCAAGGTACAGGGTGAAATTCTCTAGTTACCAAACCAAGGAATTAGAGATACATAACTTATCACTTTGCATGTAATACACTAGGAAAGTATTATTATTACTAGGATTACTGCATTATGAGCTTATGGGGAACACGTACACCCTAGTTTCTCTCTCTCATTGATAACAACTTTGAATCTTGCTTACTTGTTCTCTAAACAACAATCAATTATTTGTTTCACAAAAACCACCCCATTTACTTATTTGTCTCGGAAATATGTTGACTAAACGAATATAATTGTGGGTTAAGTTTAAGTCTAAACCATATTCCTTGTGGGATCGACCCCAACCTCCAAGTTAAGTTTTTTACTTGATAACGATCTCTTATACTTCTTTAGGGAGGTGTAATTTGAGCGTATCAAATTTTGGCGCCGCTACCGGGGAATAAGGCTTTTAGATTAAGTTTAACTACATTATTGAACTTTAGTCAAGTATTTCCTGATTTTACGCTTTTGTTTTTAGTTTTGTTTTCTACCGGTTTCAACTCTAGTGTAGGCCAAGTACACGGAGTCGATGTGAATTCTTGACCCCCTACGATCCTGAATTGAGAAAAACTTTTAGGAAAATGGTTAATCAAGGAGATAGAATCTGAGTAACTAAGGTGTCTGCGTCGTGCCGCAACATTAAATTAAGCGCTTATTGGGAGGCAACTCAATTAGTAGTGTAACTTCTTATTTTATTTTAATTTTATTAGTGTCACTTTTTTTTATCTTGTTTTTGCATATTAGGGGATGTCTGAGTACCCAAAAAAAAATTGAAACAAAGGGGCATGTTTGAGCTTCAGTGTGGGGTGCGTTCCACCCTTGATGAAAATAAAGAGAACATGCTACTAGTTAGGCCATAAGGTCTCAGGGAGTTTTTCTAACCCTTGTTTTAAATTTTATTTGATGCTTTGGGGACATAGCATATTTTTAAGTGTGGGGTGAAGGAATGAATTCCTAGTTTTTACTGTTTTATTGACTCTTTTATTTTTTTAGGATGAGTTCCTTGGCTTTTGTTTTTGGTTCTATTCCTAAGGATAGTCCCTTTGAACCGAGTGTCTTTTTATTTGTTTTAGGAATAAGTTTTTTATATATTTTTTGAGAGAAAAGAAAAGACCCTTTTGAGTGGTGTGATACTTGCTGTTAGGCCTAATTTTTGAGTAGTACTTTCTTGTGAATGCTTGATTTTAAAAAAATGCGGACTCTTTGACATCTAAGCTCATGGTTGTGACTTTGTATATAGCTTATTTTATTTTGTAGTTTGTTATGATCTTGTCTCTCTTAGAAGTGGAATTGATCCATCTTGATTGATATATGTGCCATGTGTGGTGAGAATTTGTTTATTACATGTTTTGCATCTTAGACTAGAACTTTCCTTGCATGTTATTGAAGCGAAATAAAAAGTGATGCTTTGTTTAGGAGATGATAATAGGCTTTCTTTGATTCGTCTGATAAATTTTACTTTTCAGATATTTTTTCACTAGTTAGCCCTTTTGAACCTGTAGCCTTTTGTTGGTAGCCATATTTTGCCCTGGATTATTTTGTTGAATCCTTAGTTTTTACACCCTGCTTCCTTGAGCATTATAGCATAGACTTATTATAATTATCAATTCTGAGAAAAAGGGATGGTTGAGTGAAATGGTAATTAATGATAGCTACAGAGTGCTTAAAAGCCCTCTTTGAAAGAATGTGACATGAAAAAAAAATAAGCTACCTTGATGATAGCCTTGGTCCTTTCAAGGACATCGTGCACCTTAACGCATGTAAAAAACATAAGTTGAGGGTATCTATTATGAAGAAAAACTTTTTAAAAAAAAATTGAAGCATTCTTGAGATGACGAGAATTACTTGTGAACTAATTGTTGAAGAGAGGACTGAAAATAAAGAGAAGAAAATAATGGGTGATAAAGTCTTAAAGTGCAAAGTGCTTAAGGAAGTGTAATTCACTATTATATAGTTTTCCTACCCATCCCCTAGCTTACATTACAACCCGTTAAAGTCCTATTTGATTTTATTTAAACATGCTTAATTAGTGGAGATGTACATAATGGGCAAGCCTATGATTCTTTGTGCATACATGTGAATTTTATTTGTGAGTTTGAGAGTTGTTGTTGATATGAAGTCCTTAATTTATATTCAATCTTTTGAATTGGGTGTGTGGACTATTTCTTTTTGTGAGGGCACTTGTTTCATGATAGATAGGTGATTTTATTATCTTTCTTTGATAAGAGTAGGTGAGCAAGCGTAAATTTGATGAGTTCAAAGTCCTTCCTTGAGGTTAGGAAGTTAGAGGTTTGTTGTTTATTTGGACGTCTTGCATAATGATTGAGAAGTGTACTTGATGTTTTGAATTTGGTATATGGCCTAATTGTTTGTATTAACCAAAGTGATGACATTCCTATTTTGATATTTTGAGATGAGCTTTAATAATTGCTCGAGGACGAACAAAAGTTTAAGTGTGGGATGTTGATGTGAGGCCAAAATACATATTTTTAATCATTATTTACCTTACATTATTATTTATATTTTTCCTTTTTGAGCTTGAATTTTATGGATTGCGCTAAATAGTATATTTTTATTTGTAGGCTTAAATTGGTGGAAAAATGAAGAAGTTTGTAGCTAAAACGAATTAAAGATGGAAGATTGAAGAAGAAAATAATGGATTAAATTTAATATAATAATATATATATATATAAAGGTTGTTAGATGCAAAATTGCGGCAGAATTAAAAATCTGCCAATCCACCATTGCCACGTGGCAATTTTTGGCAGCCAAGAAAAATAGATGGTTGTAATGTGCAATTCAAAAAGCCTACAGTTGCCACGTGTCAGCAGTCGGAGGGTTCTTATTATTATAAAGGCGGCGGCAACAGAAATAGCAAATAATTTACGCGAGGAAAAAAAAAAGAGGAATCCAATTCCTTTTGGTTTTGGATTCCTAATTTTATTTGGACTCGTTTGTTTTATTTAGTTTGTTTTTCTATATCTATAAATAGTAAATAGAAATAATTATTTTAAGGGGGATACCTTTTAGGATTTTTTTCTTCTTCTTATTTTTTGGGGTAAGACACTATTACTTTAATTCTAGTTTTTGGCTTTGGAGATTAACTTGCAACTTTAGCAATTCTTGATTTCCTGAGTTGGTTTTGAAGATTTTTACATTGAAATTCAAGTTGTGATTCTGGGTTTCTTCTACTTATTACGTAAGTTCATGATTTCTTCATCTAAAAATATGAATTGCTCTTGCTATTTGATGTTTGCGTAATCAAGACACAACTTCCAATGCAAGTGTCTACGATCGTACAATAGTAAAATAACCCAACCAAGAGTTGGGATCGTTCCCACAGGGAGTGGTTTTGAGAATTAGTAGAAAAATAAAATTAAGTTCTAATTAGTCATAGCTTAAAACATTGTTGTAGTTGCTGATGGGGTTTTGTCACAAGTAACTAAAAGCAAGAAAAAATGCAAAGAGTACTAATCAAGGAGATGGGGTTCTTGGGATGTGATAGGAATACGGGAAAAACTTAACTATTGGGTACATGCTTTTGACAATAAATCTGTTGAATATTTGTTACTAGGCTAGACTATAATGGGGGTAAATTCTCTCTCGAGCAACTTACCCCGAATCAAAGGGGTTCCTCTTGACACCCACTTGCCGCATGAAGAACAGCCTCCGCCTTAACCCACTCAGACTCTCGATCTGAGTGTGTGGGAGAAGGACTAGGGTTCACTCTCTCGAGATGAACCTCGTGTTGACCCAATCCCACCGGCCATCAATTTAGTAGTCTTAGTTTTATGACCTCTCTCTCGAGCAAGCTGAAAACACAAAGGTGAAATCGTATTTGCAACTACAATTTCAATAAGTTCCACCATAACTACTAAACAAAATCACATCTAAACAACAAATAAATCATCAACAAGCAAGACCCATCAGATAATCTAACCCATATTCACAAAATCACACCCCAAGAATTGGGGTTTTAGCTAGACATGTAAAAGAGATAGAAATGTATACCAATATGAGTTTGCATTCAAATGGGTATGAAGATTTAAGTCTCAAAACAAGTCAAGATTGAAGAATCCACAAGACCCAAGTTCAAAATCTTGGAGTTGAAACCCTTTGAACCTCCAAGTTCTTCAAAACCCTCTCCAAACTTAGAACTCAAAAATAGAAGAAAAGTCTGAAAAATTATTGTTCAAAGCTAAAAATTCGATCCTAGAATAATAATTCTCAACGAGAATTTATAATTTTCAAAAATCTGTGTTGTGAAGGATCACTCGGTGAAGTTAGTCGGAATCGCCGATCAACTCGGTGATCCACCCTTTGGTCTAGTTCATCGCCGTCTTGTGTTAGACTTCAGCATCGTCGTGTTTTGGATCATTAGGTGACATAGTACTGATTCGCGAAACTGCTCAGCGACACGCCGACTGCTCCTTTTCACCACCGATTTGATCCTTTCCTTCAGGGCTCAGCACACTGGAAAAATAGGCGAGGATAAGACCTTTTGGCGACTCACCGAACGGGTTCGGCGATTCTCAGATCTTCATTTCTTCGTTCTTTCAGCTACTTTGTTCCTTTTTGCTAAGTAGTGTCCATGCTTTCCCTCAAACTTCAAATACCTGAAACTTAAGGATTTTCATCAGTTATTGAGATAAAATATGCCTTTGAGGACACTAATTCTATCAAAATATTTCCCTAAATAAGTCCAATTTGTGGACTCAACACTTCTATGGGTAACTAAATCCACAACTAGGGTTGTGGGAACCATGAATGATTAGCAAAGTATGAATAGTAACTAAGTAATTCTTGAATAGTGTTGTTGCATGCATTGATAATTCTTTCGTTTAAAAGTCTTTTTAGCGTGGCCAACGTTAGAACTCGCCTTGTTGCTACTTGCCGGACCAAGGAGGTAGTTAATAAGAAAAGAATTATCAACATAGATTTAGTGTGATACTATCTAATAGTCTAATGTCAATTGGTGCGAGGGTGAAAACTAATCCATACATTGATTAGATGTCTAATATGAGGTAAAGGTAAGGGTTAGTAAAGTATACACACGTAGCCGGACCAAGGTGCGGGGTGAAATTCTCTAGTTGTCGGACCAAGGAATTAGAGATACATAACTTATCACTTTGCATGTAATACACTAGGAAATGATTATTATTACTAGGATTACTGTAAAATGAGCTTATGGGGAACACGTACACCCTAGTTTCTCTCTCTCATTGATAACAACAAAGTTTGAATCTTACTTACTTGTTCTCTAAAGAACAATCAATTATTCATTTCACAACCCCCCCTTTTACTTACTTGTCTCGGAAATACGTTGACTAAATGAATATAATTGTGGGTTAAGTTTAAGTCTAAACCATATTCCTTGTGGGATCGACCCCAACCGCTAAGTTGGGTTCTTTACTTGATAACGATCGCTTATACTTCTTTAGGGAGGTGTAATTTGAGCGTATCCATGGATCATCGATTAACTGACGGTATGTGTTGTTCAACCATCAGTCGCGATTGGGGGTAAAATTTTGAGGGTCCGACCTATAGTCCATAGGTCTTGGTGTGGCCTGACCCTTAGCCAATTTTTCTGAGGCTTCTGTGAGGAGGGTCGCAGGTGCGAACCACGGATCTACAGGATGGACCGTGGCTCCTCCTATGGTCTGTGGGTGCCACCGACAACACCTGAAAACTGCAATCTTATATGTTCTAGTATGCGGGGTATTACAACTCGGCGAGCCGCCCTTTGGTCTCTTCCATTGCCCTTTTTCCTTGGCATTCATCATCCTCAAGATCTATAACTTTGGTGATATATGTTGGCTTTGCGGAATCATTCGGTGATCCGCCGACTGCTCCTTTTCATCGCCGACTTGGTTCTTTCCTTTAGGGCTTGGCATATTGGAACTTTAGGCAGTCTGATGAGCCACTTGGCGACACAACGAGTGCTCTTGGAGATCCTCAGGCTCGCCCATCTTAATTTCTTCAGCCTGTTTTGTTTCTTTTTGCTTGTTAGAGTCCTTGCTTTGTTCCCCAATCTATATTTCTGGAAATCAAGGATTTATCATCAGTTATTGGCACAAAATAAGCATTTGAGGACACTAAATCTATATAAACAAAGCCCTAAATGAGTCCAAATCTCAGACTCAACAAATTGCCTCATGAGTTTAGAAATCATTGAAATACTTGAGTATTCATTGATAATAATTTGAGGATCGATTGTGATCAATAACGATGTCTTGAATAGTACTCAGGATGACCATTGTGTTATTGTTGTGTTGCAACAAGAAATCGATGTGGTTGCACTTTTGAATGGTCTTTTTGTATCTTGTGTTGACTAGCTGCATTTTGATATGAGCCTTCCAATGAACATCACACGTATGTTTTTTTATCTTACCAGGCTGTGCTAAATAATTGTGTTTGAAGTGTCGTATGTGGTAAGGTTTTACTTGGAAACATGATCGTGGAATCCTTGAATTTGCATTTTTAGTCTAATTGCCTAAATTTGGTGAATGTAAGGAATAATCTTGGGCAAAATTTTTGAGGGGGAACCCAAATATCATATCCTTTTTGTGACAAATTTGCGAGTGTGGGCAACTATTTTTGCACTATTTGAGCCTAAACCATTTGTTGACAATCGTATTGAAACCTCCTGAGCCAAATTGCCCCTAACTTCTCACCCAAAATCCTTTTTGAAGATTGGTTTGTTTGAATAGCAAACTTAGCCGAAGTTGGGGCATAGAAAGGAAGGAGAAAGGAAAGCCAAGTAAAAGACAAAGAAAGATGAAAGGAGAATCAACTTTGAAGTGTGTTACAAAAAGAAGAAACCCCTCTATATAAAAAAGATTTTTAACAAAAATCGAAATTGTGATGACCAACCTTTTGAAAATTGAAATGAAAAAGAAAGTTTGATAAAATTAAAATGGGGTTTCTAGTAAAATGATTGTCAAGTCAAAGTTTGAGCTCTCAAATGAAAAGGAATAAAAAGAGCATGAGAAGAGGTGAAGTTGATTACAACAATGCTTTGAAAAGGTGGAGTCATTGAGCCAAACTAACCATTCCTTAACCCTCTGCCCCATTACAAGCCTAAAAAGACACTTGAGATCTTGCATGAAGTAGGTTGTGTGATGATTGGAAAATATAGGCAAACATATGGGATGAAGCTTGCTTGTATTTCTCTTTTGGGAAAGTGAGAGTTGTATTGATTCCTAACTTCTTTATTGATTTGCTTTGAGAGAGCGTGGAATTGCTCTTGATGTCAGGGCACTTGAATGCATTTGTTGAAATATGGTTTTGCATTAGGAAAGAAGCTATAGTGAGCTTGAGCTTGGCCATATACTGGCTAGTCATCATTTCAAGCTTTTTGATCATAATTGAGTGTTACATTTTATTTAGTGTAGTCTTGTAATAACACTTGCATGTTAACTCTCATTGAGAGTTGTTGTATACACCATTGTCGAACTAATTGTGTTCTTGATTTACTTGAGGACAAACAAAAGTTTAATATGAGGGGTGTTATTTACACTCATTTAAGGCCTATTTAGTTCAAAAATTAGGGTGCTCAATGCCTAAATAGTGTCTTATTAAAAGGATACTTTGATGATTTATAGCTATAAAGGCTAAGGGGCAAGGCCTATTTAGTTCGTTGCTGCTATCATAATAGGTATAATTTATGCACTTTTTGTGATGGATGGCTAAAACTCCAAGTTATAGGGGTGTGAGTATGGGGTTGGGTGTTGATTTAACTTAGTGGGTATCTTGTATTGCTTTATGGGTTTCTATGATGGGTTTGAGTTGTTAGCATGTGATTAATTTATGGGTTAAGGTGGCCAACTTAATCCTATGTTAGATCTTGAATTTGTGGTTGAAAGAGACCAATAAGAGTAGGTAATTAGCTCAATGTTTGAAATCTAGTTGAATCTAGTTGTAAAGCAAAGTAATGGGTTGAATTGTAAATCACATAAATGAGATCGAAAGGATATTTTATGAAATGATGTTATGATATCGAAAGAAGATTAACATTATTGAAGATGATCGAACTTATCCATGGCTGTTTATCTTTGTTGAGCAATACAACTTTACCCCTACGTGACATAAATTTCCAATTCCCACACCCCTAGAATCAAGTCAAATAGTTTAAATTATGTTTAGTTCAGTTTGTTGCTTATAATTTGATCTTGGAATTTCTTGATTTAATTTGGTGGAATAATCCATCCATTTTCCTTGTCTACTACAATAGATTAGTCACACTTTAACTCCCTGCTTGGATTCTTACCATTACACTATTCCTTTGTGGGGTTTTACCCCAACTCTTATTTGGGTAAATTTTTTTGACGACAATTGCTTACTCTTTGTATTTATTTTAAAGATCAGTTTGAGCATCATCAGTTTGCCAAAATTCACTATGTGACCACTTTGGCAACGTTAGTTGGGCTCGCCAAGCTAATTTGGCGCTTCTCTATTTGTATATTAGCTCGCCTTTCTCTTGATTTAGGCTTTAGGTGTTTGAACCTCATTCAGCGAGCTCGTTTGAGTCTGTTTCACATTCAATGAGTCCCCGAGTACCACTTATGTTCACCCTTTAAGCGTTGACTTTTCCTCCAAGACCTCTTACCTTAGGAAATGGTCAACATGTTCTCCCTTTGGTTCGGTGAGTGGCCTTTCCTCTTTAAGTTCACCAACCTACCTCAATGAATTCAAGTGTTGAGCAATGTCCCTTTGGGTGAGGTCGTTCTTATTAGGCGATCCACCCTTTTTGTTTGAGTATCAACAATGTGGAGTTTACACTTCTTTCCATATTTTGGCCTTTCTTCAAAATAATCTTATTTGCCTTGTCCCTTAGCATTCATAGCTGCAAATCATTAAAATATCAGTAGAATACAACATAATTAGGCATTGAGGACACTAATTGTTGAACTAAATAGGCCTCAGATGAGTGTAAATCTACCACTCATCAACACCCACAGTTTAAACTTTGAATAGGACATAATTAGGCATTAAGAAAACTAATTGTTTAACTAAATAGGCTTCAGATGGGTGTAAATCTACCACTCATCAATACCCCCAGTTTAAACTTGTGTTTGTCCTCAAGTAAATCAAGAACACAATTAGTTCGACAATGGTGTATACAACAGTTCTCAATGAGAGCTAACATACAAGTGTTATTACAAGACTACACTAAATAAAATGTAACACTCAATCATGATCAAAAAGCTTGAAATGATGACTAGCCAGTATATGGCCAAGCTCAAGCTCACTATAGCTTCTTCTCCAATGCAAAACCATATTTCAACAAATGCATTTAAGTGCCATCACATTAAGAACGATTTCATTCTCTCATAAACCAAGTAAATAAATAAGTTAGGAATCAATACAACTCTCACTCCCTAAATGATAAATACATGCAAGTGTCATCATATAGGCTTACCCATATCTTCCAATAATCACACAACCTAGTTCATGTCAGATCTCAAGTGTCTTTTAGGCTTGTAATGGGGCTCAGGGCTAAGGTATAGTCAATTTGTCTCAGTGACTTGACCTTTTCAAGGCATTGTTGCAATCATCTTCAACTCATCTCAAGTTCTTTCCATTCTTTTTTCACTTGAGAACTTAAACTTTGACTTGTCAATTATTTTAGGGATAATGCATAAGTACCCCCCTAGACTATGACCGAAATCCCAGAGACACACCTAAACTTAACTAGGGTCCTATTACCCCCCTGAACTCATTTTTTTTGTATTTTTGTGCACCTTTTGTGCTGATGTGGCACGTTCAGCCACCTAAGTTG
>JAJOOO010032172.1:0-11383 GCA_029582685.1 Solanum piurae
GAAATTATATCTTCCACGAAAGCGTCCATGGGTAACATGAGATTAAGCAATTACAAGCAAATCCACTTTTGATTCAACTTCAATTTGTCAAATTCAAGTACAAAGTTGAAAACCCACAAAAGCTAAAAAGTATTCTTCACAAGGTAAAAATGTTCCTCAAAAAGCTCTCAAAGGAGGAATCCTTTTCTCAGTTTTTCTGAACTCTTCTTTTTCCCTTCTTTGGGCTATTTATATTTTCTCAAAATTTGGTCCAAAAACTCAATGTGCATCTCACTCGACGACATTAGTCGGGCTCACCGACCTTTTTCGGTGAATCACCAATCGAGCTTCAGCTCGCCTTTTCTTGCTCTAGGCATCAGGTGTTTGAACCTCATCATTGAGCTCATTTGAGTCTGGCTTTCATGTTTGGTGAATCACCGATACCACCTTGGTTCGCCTCTGTAGCCTTCAATTTTTCTCCTTGCACTGTCGATTTCGGCGATGATTAGCAAGGTCACCTTTCTCATTTAGTGAGTCACCTTTTAATTTTTAGTTCACTGACCTATCTCAATAGAAACAATTGTCATATGAAAATGGAGATTTGATCACGAAAATAAAAGGATTGCTGGAATTATATTATGGGTGGTTCATATGAAAATGGAGATTTAATTATTTATAATAAACCTTAGATTGTGTGTAATCATTTAAACATTATTGAATATAAATTTTATAAAATAATTTGGATTACATTATATTCATGATTATATTAGTCCAAATAAATATTATGGAATAACAAAATTGGGTTAATTATTTAAGTCCAATAAATATGGATTTAAATAGTCCAAATTAATTGATTTGGGATACGATAGATAAGCTCAATTTGCGAAGCCCAATGCCATTTCATCCTAGAGGCCTAGTTTAGAGCCACATGTCAAATGACGTGACATGTCAAATGACGTGGCATGCCAAGCCAAGAAAAGAAGCTAATAGGATGATTTCATGTGTCAAAAGGACAACCGACTTCGTAAAGTTCATACGCCAGGTTACTTAAATTTATTTGGCCCAAGGAAAACATGTTCCTATCACAACTCTTCTATCATAAACTGTACATAAGGGTCCTCGTAATTCAAAAAAAAAGGACCAGAATTCTAAGAAGAAGCCATAGAAATGTCATGGATATGAAGCCACAAGATTTCTCTACAAGTTCAAGAAATCAAGCATTTAAGTTCAAGAACAATCAAGATTAAGACCATCGGATTCAAGAACAAGATTGAATCCCTTGAATTCAAGTAAAAGTCAAGATCAAGATAAAATTCAAGTTCAAGTTCATCAAACATTTAAGAACAACTCCAAAATAATTGAATCCAAGTTCAAGTTCAAGAACAAATTAAAGATTCAAGATCAAGCTCAAGAGCTCTTGAATTTATTTATGAATAGACGAACTAGAGTAATCATAGAAATTTTAACACTTATTCTTAAAATCAATAAATAGGATTTTTGCGATACTTCTATGTTCTTAATTATTATTTTCTCAGTGCAAATTTTATTGTCCACAAATTCTAGCACGCCCAGTGGGACAATATTTACCTCTCAACTTAACTTTTCAAGAATCAAAGAATATCGAGATTACTTCCAGGTAGATCAACTCTCAATCAATTGCCTCTAAGGCCACTAATTTCAAATTCTTAGTTGAAGTTGAAAGAATCCTTGGTGTTACCGGCAAAAAATTTGGAGATGTCGCGAGGAGCAAAACAACTATTCTGGGACAATAAACACTTTAAGTGTCGTCCACATCAACTCTTGTTTTTGGGTCTTCAACTCCAAAAGGATCAAGATCCTCCACAAATACACTAGAAGGAGGAAGCAGCGCTGCTGAAAAGATCAATAAGACCTTAGCTCTACTTGAGCAATATGGTTCCAAGAACTCTACCACAAATGGGAACTATGATTCAACCAATGAATCTTCTCCACATATATTACATAATGTAAGTCCATTAAAGATCAACTTGAAGGACAATCCATGCTACTCTTCTCTATCCCCACTGATCATGCAAGGTATGGTAACTGATGCTTCTTCCACTAATGAACAACTTGATAATCTCACAAAGTCGGGTGAAGGATTAACAAAGCATGTATAGTACTAAGAGTTTTGAATTAATAAGTTGATAGATAGGATGGAAGGAATTTTAGATCGAGCAGCTAGTCGTGCGCCTGGAAAGGGTGTTGAAGTTCAACAGATCAAAAATCTTGCAGAAGAAAGTCGCTTGTCAAGGAGAGGTTAGTTTCTTCTAAAGAAATGATCCTACTCGATTTCTTGAAAAAGTTCATCAAAGAGAAAATCAAAGAATAGTATGAAGTTTCCACCAAGTCTTCTCATATGTATGCCAAGCAATACATTGTAAGATTTGATAACTTCAAAATGTTAGTCATTTATACACCTCCAAAATTTCAACAGTTCAAGGGCAAACCTTTATAAAATATGAGATTCTTTAACAATTTACTTCATGTCTTTAAATTCTTCAAATACGCAAGTTGAAATCTTCAAATCCTTCAAGTCTACAAGTTGAAGTCTTCAAATCCTTCAACTACGCAAGTTGAAGTCCTCGAATCCTTAGGGTACATAAGTTGAAGTCTTTAAATCCTTCAAGTCTACAAGTTGAAGTTGTAACACCTCGAAAACCAGAATTAGAAAATGCAACATAAAAACACCATAACCAGTGAACCACGGTAAGGTTCACGGACCATGAGAGGGACCACAATCCATTGACCTGCCCGTGAACTCAGCACCCTTCCAGCAGAGGTGGACTGAAGAGCCCTTCACGGGTTGTGGACTAGCTCACATGCCGTATTGACGCTAATGGGAGCCCCGTAGAGTCCACCAGGACCAGACGTCAGACCACGAAACTCTTCATGGTTCGTGGTCCTAACGATGGACCGTGGTGGTGCCCGTGGATGCTCGTCCCAGAAACCAACAACAACTGGACCAAGGACCACAACCAGTTTGACGGTCTGTGGTCCCTTTGACGGATCGTCAGAGGGGCCTTGGTCAGCTGCGTCAGACTTTTAAGTCCGGGGTCATTTTGTCTTTTCCCTATGCGTTGTAACCCTAAACTACATCGTTTAAGCCCTACACTATGTAGTTTTGGCCAATTTTAGCCTAGTGACTTAATTAGAACTTACCCTAATCAATCATTCACCAAAATCAGACGAAACTTAGAGAAAAGTTGAGTTGTCCCTCAAGAAACCGCAGCAAGGTTTTCTTAAGTTCCAACCTCGAAATCAAAAGATTTCTCCGTGAATTTCGTCACCAGTTATGTGGAATTACACTAGTGGGTTCCTTTCACCCATTAGGTTTCTAGAATTTTAGCAAATTACTATGATTTAGTTATTGTAACGTTGTTAATCAAATTGTCATGTCTTGGTATTATTTTTGCATAGATTCTTGCATAAACTCAGAACACTAGTTATGTAGTTCTTTTAGTTCATGAATTACATTAGCTAGGATAGATAAACAAATATACATGCCTTAGTTTTCGAAAGTTTCATTATCAGAAATAAATGTTGCATTTTCAGATTTGCATGTCAGATTATTGAGCTATGTAGTTTACTTCAGTTATGTTATAATTTACACATATTCAGTTGGAAGTAGACTTTATACCGAGTTGGAGTAGGGTCAGTCACCCTTATAGTCCCAAAACTACGTGCCCCTGTAGGTTATAAGTCCCCTATGTGGGCATCAGTTTAGTGATCACGCCAGCCATACCGCTATACCTCTGGCAGGGTATATTGGGTGCTCTCTTTGGGGGCATATACATTGGACTCCCCATTTAGCTCACGTGGTTTTATGTCGGTTATTAGTAGCTCCCACAGTCAAATTTTAGTGCATTGTCCAGGTGATCAATTACAATTCAGTATTCAAATTCAGCATGTTATAAACTTGGTCATTAGATATAGTTTAGTTCATATTCAGTATTTTTCAGTATAGTATCATGATCATCTTATATCATTGTTCGGTAAGCTTTGTTTAGTTATGTACATTGTTCAGGTTTATTATATTCTTTATGCTCAGTACCTTACAAGTACTGACCCATACTCTGCGCTACATCTTCTCGTGATATAGGTTTAGGTCCTCAGCATTTAGATCACGCATAAATCGGTTCCCGATCTCCAGTTCAGCAACATCAGTGGTGAGTCCTCATTCTTCAAAGAAGATTAACATGATTATCTTTCTACTTTCACTCTCTTATTTCAGTTTTGCTACATTTAGCTGGGGCATGTCCCAGCATCTCTAGTCAGTTAGAGGCTTTATTTCATGCATAGTTAGATTCAATTTTAGTTTGAATTTGACCTTTCAAATATTGTTTAACTCTCAGTTTTTATATATTCAGACGGTGTTGGGTGTTTACCATCATTTCAGTTTACATCATGTTTCAAGCTTTTGTGAGGTGTGACAAACTTGGTATCAAAGCACTAGGTTTAAGAGTCCTAGGATATCTGAAAAGTCACACTAAGTAGAGTCCTTTTCATCGGTGTGAAGTGCACCACATCTAATGAGAGGGAGGCTGCGAAGTGTTTTAGGAAAACTTTACTCTCTTTGTTACTCTTATCGTGAGTAAGGTATGATCTAACTTCTTGTTTCTAACTTGACGTTATGCATTTCAGATCATGCCTCCTCATAGAGCTTACCCTAGAAAGGCTAACGCACACAATGCGAATGCAGCTCTTCCAGCTCCAGTTCATGAGGTTATGAATGCAGAGTTTCAAAATGCCATCCATCTTTTGGCTCAGAGTGTAGACAACCATAATAACCAGTAGGTTCCATTTTTTGCAAATTCTAGTGGTGGATCAGTGGCAGTTAGAGTTCGTGATTTTGTTAAGATGAATCTGCCTGAGTTTTTAGGGTCGCAAGTTGGTGAGGATCCCCAAACCTTCATAGATGAGGTCAATAAGATCTTTGGAGTGATGCAAGTAACTGGAAATAATAGAGTAGAGTTGGCGTTCTACCATCTCAATGATGTAGCTCACATCTGGTTTACTCAATGAAAGGAAAATAGGGCTACATATGTCGCTCCTGTGACTTGGGAGTGTTTTTTTGGAGCTTTTATGTACATGTTCTTTCCGAGAGAGTTGAGAGAGGCAAAAGCTCAGGAGTTCATGAATTTGAGGCTAGGTTCCATGTCAGTCCAAGAGTACAGACTTAAGTTCACCTAGCTCTCCGAATATGCTCCTTACATGGTTGACAGTTCTAGGGCTCATATGAGTAAGTTTTTATTTGGGGTATTTGATTTGGTAAGGATAGAGTGTAGAAATGTTATGTCGTTGGAAGATATGAACATCTCTAGGCTCATGACTCATGCTCAGCACGTTAAGGGAATAAACTTAGGGAACAGACTAAGGAGAACAAAAAGTCTAGGACAAGTAATTATGAGTATTCTCAATAGAAATCGGGTGGTGGAAATCGCTCGTAGTTTCAGCAAGAATCTTCTGCTCCAGCACCTTCATCAGCTAGCGGTCCATCTTCTAGGTTATGACAGGATCAGAAAGGTAGGACATCAGGCTCTACGTCTCAGGGGAGTGTTTCAGGCACCATAACCTACCCAACTTGTCCAAAGTTTGGTAAGAACCATCCCAATGAGTGTGTTGCAAAAAATGAAGGATGTTTTAGGTGTGGTCAGTCTGGTCACAGGTTGAGAGATTGTCCTCCTTCCAAAGAGGGTCAAGGAGACAATAATGGTAGGGCTCAGTCTAGAACTTTAGCAGCACCAACACGTCGCCCGACTCAATAGGGTAACTCATCTGGTACAGGTGGCAGCTAGCACCAAAACAGGTTGTATTCTCTTCAAGCTCGCCAGGATCAGGAATATTCTCCTGATATGGTCACTAGTACGTTACAAATCTTTAACTTAGATGTTTATGCTTTATAAGATCCAGGGGCTACTCTTTCCTTTGTAAGTCCTTATATAGCAATGAACTTTGATCTTAGTCTAGAAACTTTTTCAGAACCCTTCTCAGTCTCTACTCTAGTCGGTCACCCAGTTATAGCTAGACGGGTATACAGAAATTGCCCTGTCACAGTCTCTCAAAAAGTCACCTCAACAGATCTTGTAAAGTTAGAAATGGTAGACTTTGATATCATTCTAGGCATGGATTTGTTACATTCATGTTATGCCTCAGTCGATTGTAGAACTAGGATCATTCGTTTTCAGCTTCCAAGCGAACCAGTCTTAGAATGGAAGGGTAGTAGCTTAGCGCCTATGGGTTGATTCATTTCTTGCCTTAAGGCCAGAAAGATGATCTCTAAGGGTTATCTCTATCATCTAGTTGAAGTTAAGAATTCAAGATCTGAAACCCCAACTCTTGAGTCAGTTCTAGTAGTTAATGAGCTCAAGAAGTGTTTCCAAAAGATCTTCCCGAAGTTCCTCCCAAAAGTGAAATCGACTTCGAAATTGATCTCTTTTCAGATACCCAGCGTATTTCTATTTCTGCTTATAAAATGACTCCATTTGAGCTTAAGGAATTGAAAGAGCAGTTGAAAGACCTTCGAGATAAGGGATTCATTAGACCTAGTTTTTTGCCATGGGGTGCGCCAATACTGTTCGTGAAAAAGAAAGATGGTTCTCTTAGAATGTACAATTACTATCGGCAGTTGAACAAAGTCACAATCAAGAATAAGTAACCTATCCCCAGGATTGATGACTAGTTTGACCACCTTGAAGGTTCTAGTCATTTCTTAAAGATATACCTCAGATCTAGTTATCATTAGCTCAGAGTCAGAGATATTGACATCCCAAAAATAGCCTTCAGAACTTGGTATGGTCATTATGAATTTGTAATTATGTCATTTGGACTAACCAATGCTCCTGCATCTTTCATGGATTTGATTAACAGAGTATTCAAGCAGTATTTGGACTTGGTCGTTATCATATTTTTTGATGATATCCTTATTTACTCTAGGAATGAGGAAGAACATGCGACTCATTTAAGGGTGTTCCTGCAAACTCTCTAAGATCTTATTATTCACTAAGTTTAGCAAATGTGAGTTTTGGTTGTAATATGTTACTTTCCTTGGTCATATTGTGTGTAACACCCCGTATCCTAGATAGACCAAAAATGCAGATTTTGAGAAGTTACATGTGCAATCCACGGACCGTAGGTTAGACCACAGCTCGTGTTGGTGGTCCGTGGTTCACCATTGCAACCCCTCTCCAAACCTAGCTCAGAAATTGGCTAAGTCTCGACCCACGGACAGACCTACGATCCGTAGGTCAGACCTCGGTCTGAGGTTTATGTCCGTTGATCAAGACCCCTTTACCCAGCCTCTGATGCAAACTACGGTCGACCAGCACGAACCATCGTTCGATCCACGGTCCGTAGGTCTGATCGTAGATGACGGTAAGCAGTCAGTTAGATGGAAGTTGCTGATTGGGTCAACTTCAAATGGTTATAACTCTTAGCACAAAAGTAATAATATGTCCCATGACCTATGATATGATAGATAATTGAATCCTCTTTCTAACGCCACCGAGTTTTCTAAAATTCGACCTCCGAGTAAAAAGTTAATGTTCATTTCAGTGAAACACTATCGGGCAGATTTGACCTACGACCTCAATCTACGGACTGTAGATTGACCTACGGCCCGTAGGTCCTGTCCGTCGATCACTCCGATTGCAGTTAAGTCAGGGGTCTTTTGGTCTTTTCCTATTTCGTCTAACCCCTAAGCTACGTCGTTTAGACCCTAAATTATAAGGTTTTAGTCAGTTTAAGCCTAGAAACATAACTAGAACTTACCTAAGTCAAATCATTAATCAAAACATACAAAAATTAGAGCGTAAGAGCAGAAACAAGTCAAGAACCCTAGTTCAAGAATGCAACAAGTTTTCTTCAGTTCCAGCCCAGAAATCAAAGGATTTCTCCGTGAAATTCGTCACCAGGTATGTGGGATTTCACTAGTGGATTCCTTTCACCCATTAGGTCCCTAGTTTTCAGTCAGTTTCTTGATTCCCTTATTATGACTATACCTAGGGTTTCTTGAATGTTAAAATTATTGGGTTCTTAGCTGTTAGAATGATCCAAATCAGATTAGTATCTTAATATTCAGTTTATTGCTGAATTCCAGAACCCTAGCTATGAATTTCTTTAGTTCTTGAATTACACATGCTAGGTCAGATATTTCAGTTATTTAGTTATACATGCCTCAGTTATTAATGCATTAATATCAGTTTAATTGTTGCATTTTCAGTTCGAGCTATCCAGTAACTTACAGAAATTTAGTCATAATGTGTTAATCACTTAATCTATTGGGAGTAGCATAATACCGAGTTAGACTAGGGTTCAGCGTACCCATATAGTCCCAAAACTACGAGCCACGTAAGTGTAAGTCCCCTCTGTGGGCATCATTTAGTGATCACGCTAGTATGCCTCTATACCTTTGGCCGGGTATAGTGGGTCCTCTCGATGGGGCGTATACATCGGACTCCACATTTAGCTCATGTGGTTTTATTGTCGGTTATAAGTAGCTCCCACGGTTCAGTTAGATTCTATTGCATTGACCATTTATCAGTATATCCAGTATTCAGTTTCAGCATGTTATAAACTGGTTACTACATTTAATCATCTCAGCATCCAGTATGTATATCATGTTCAGATTATGTCATTGCTTATTTTCTTTGTTTAGTTATGTGATATGTAAGATGTATTTTATCCTGCATGCTCAGTACCTTTTAAGTACTGACGCATACGTGTGCTACATTTTCTCGTGATGTAGGTTCAAGTTCTCAGCATTCAGATCATGCTTAGATCGGTTCCCGATCTCCAGTTCAGCAGAATCAGTGGTGATACCTCATTCTCTGAGGACAATAGTCATGAGTTTCTTCTTAGTATTTTTAGTCCTTTAGTTTCAGTTTTGGTAGACTTAGTTTTGGCCTGTCCCAGCATTTCTAGTCAGTTAGAGGCTATTTTCAGACATAGTTAGATTCAGCTTAGTATTGAGTTAATAAATTCCTTGTATGAAACTCATCAGTTTTCATTTATCTCAGTTATATAGTATATGGGTATTCCACATCATTTCAGATTTATTTATGATTTAACTTCCGCATCAGTTTATTATCTTTAGTATGCTCATGATCATGCCAGCAGGGTTAGCTTGGGATCACTTGTGGTCTTAGGTCCCGTGTACGTGTCTCGAGGGTAGTCTCAGGGTGTGACAAACTTAGTATCAGAGCATTAGGTTTAAGTGTCCTAGGATATCTAAAAAGCCGCACTAGGTATAGTCCTTTTCATTTATGTGTAGTGTGCACCACATCTAATGAGAGGGAGGCTACAAAGTGTCTAAGGAAAAATCTTCATATTCTTGTTAGTGCATAAGGTATGATCTAATTCCATTCTAACTCTATGTTCTACATTTCAGATCATGCCTCCTCGTAGAGCTAACACCAGGAATATGAATGTCAGGGACGCAAATGCAGCTCCTCCAGTCCCTGCTCAAGAAGTGTCAAATGCATAGTTCAGGAACGCCATTCTTATGTTGGCTCAGAGATTGGCCAACCAGAACAATCAGCGGGCTCCAGTTCTGGTAAATTTCAATATAGGGTCAGCTACAACCAGAGTGTGAGACTTTTTTAGGATAAATCCGCCAGAGTTCTTAGGATCGCAAGTTGGAGAAGATCCCCAAAACTTCATTGATGAGGTGAAGAAAATCTTTGAAGTGATGCAGGTAACTAGGAATGATCGGGTTGAGTTAGCCTCTTACCAACTTAAAGGTGTTGCTCATATCTGGTATACTAAGTGAAAGAAGAATAGGGGTACAGATGTAGCTTCTATTACTTGGGATTATTTCAGTGAAACCTTTCTGGACAGGTTTTCCCCCATAGAGATGAGAGAAGCAAGGGCCCAGGAATTTATGAACTTAAGGCAGGGTAACATGATGGTCCAAGAGTATGGGCTTAAGTTTTAACCAACTCTCCAGGTATGCTCCTCACATGGTTGCTGACTCCAGGGCTCAGATAAATAAGTTTCTTTATGGGATGTCAGACTTAGTGAAAACAGAGTGCAGGAATTATATGTTGTTGGGATACATGAACATCTCTAGGCTCATGACTCATGCTCAACAGGTTGAGGGTTATAAGCTTAGGGAACAGGCTAAGGATACTAAGAAAGCAAGAACAGGTAACTACGAGTATTCCCAATAGAAATCGGGTGGTGGAAATCGCTCGTAGTTTCAGCAGAAGTCTTTGACTTCAGCCCCTTCATCAGCTAGTGCTCCATCCCCTAGGTTCCGTAACGATCAGAAAGGTAGGGCATTAGGATCTAAGTCTCAAGGAAGTGTTACAGGTACCAAAACCTACCCAACTTGCCCTAAGTGTGGTAAGAACCATCCGAGCGAGTGTATTTCAGGAAAATAAAGATTCTTTGGATGTGGTCAGTCCAGTCACAAGTTAAGGGATTGTCCGTTTAGACAGGGTCAAAGAGGTCATAATGGTAGAGCTCAGTCTACACCTTCAGTAGCACCAGCAGTTCGCCCGACTCAGCAGGGTAACTCTTCTGGTACAGGTGTCGGACAACGTCAAAATAGGCTCTATGCTCTTCAGGATCATCAAGATCAAGGAGGTTCTCCTGATGTAGTCACTAGTATGTTACGAGTCTTTGATCTTGATGTTTATGTATTGTTAGATCCAGGGGATACTTTGTCTTTTGTAACTCCTTACATAGCAGTCCATTTCAGTGTTAGCCCAAAACCTCTTTTAGAACCCTTCTCAGTCTCTACTCCAGTCGGTGACCCTGTTATAGCTAGATGGGTATACAGAAATTGCCCTGTCGCAGTCTCCCAAATAATCACCTCAGCAAATTTTGTAGAGTTAGAAATGGTAGATTTCGATGTCATTCTAGGCATGGATTGGTTACATTCCTATTATCCCTCAATTGATTGTAGAACTAGGATTGTTCGTTTTCAGTTTCCAGACGAACCAATCCTACAATGGAAGGGTAGTAGCTTAGCGCCTATGGATCGATTCATTTCTTGCCTTAAGGCCAGAATGATGATCTCTAAGGGTTATCTCTATCATCTAGTTGAAGTTAAGAATTCAAGATCTGAAACCCCAACTCTTGAGTCAGTTCCAGTGGTTAATGAATTTCCAGAAGTGTTTCCAAATGATCTTCCCGGAGTTCCTCCCGAGAGGGAAATCAACTTTGGAATTGATCTCCTTCCAAATACCCAGCCTATCTCTATTCCTCCTTAGAATGGCTCCAGCTGAGCTTAAGGAATTAAAAGAGCAGTTGAAAGACCTTCTAGATAAGGGCTTTATCAGACTTAGTATTTCGCCATGGGGTGCACCAGTGTTGTTCGTAAAGAAGAAAGATGGTTCTCTCAGAATGTGCATTGACTATAGGCAGTTGAACAAAGTCACAA
>JAJOOO010032174.1:0-11449 GCA_029582685.1 Solanum piurae
TCAAATCTTGAACCTTTAGAATTTCTAATCTTCTCTAAAAAGATTAGATCTAGATCTAGCTATATTGCAAAATATAAAATTGAGATCTAGCTATGGAGCTTGAGATTTCTTCTCCATGTCAATGCCCAAAAATAAGTTATTTCCCTCTTCAATTCATAAATATAGAACCACAACGTATGTACACCCATTCTTTTCACCTTCCTCCAACTCCTTTACCATTACATCTGAACTTGAAGATTTACTGATTTAGAAAATACCAATTTGCAAGATCCATTTTTTCATTTAAAGATCGATTTTATTTATTTTTTAAAAGATTACATCACATGATAAATGGCATTGTTAAAATTATTTGGATGGCGGAGCAAGTACTCTTGAAAAGAACAATTCTTGGGTCACTGTGACTTACATTACTTGCTAAGAATAAGGAAAAATGCATAAGTACCCGCCCAGCCTATACCCAAAATCTCTGAGACACACCTAACCTTTACTAAGGTCCCATTACCCCCTGAACTTATTTTATATATAATTTTTTACCCCTTTTCAGCCTACGTGGCACTATCTTGTGGGCCCAACGCGTATTGACTTTTTTTCAAGAATAGTGCCACGTAGGCCGAAAAGGGGCAGAAAGTTAATTAAAAAATAAGTTATGGGGGGTAATAGGACCTTAGTAAAGGTTAGGTGTATCTCAGGGATTTCGGGTATAGGCTGGGGGGGTACTTATGCATTTTCCCTAAGAATAATGTAGAAGAAGAAGAAGAAAGGTTGATATTCAATTGAAGAGTAGACATGTTGTTGGTTATGTTTGGAATTGAGAATTTTAACCTAATTAAAAGAATAAGTTAAAAAAAAGTGGGGTCTACTGCATCTGAAATAAATAGGAAAATAAAATTGAAGAAAGTGGGCCCACCTAGCGCGTGTATACAAGCATATGTGTATATATGGTAATGGCAAAAGTTGAGCGTTTAAGTATGTAAAAAATAGAGAAATATGAAGTTCAGGGGTAATAGGACACCCGTGAAGTTGGAGTGTGTAGTTGGGATTTCGGGTATAGGTTGGGGGGGTTTTAGACCATTTTCTCTAACTTATATTATATATGGACATCAACATGGAGAGGAAATTTCAAACCTTATACGACCTTAGTGAAGCCTTGGCGTGTAGTTGAGAATTGATTAATAGATTAGGGGATCATTCAACTATTTTCTCTATTTTAATTAGCTCATTAAGTTTGAATTCGAAGTCTGTTTAGTTACGTTTGTAGTTTTTGTATGATTGTATCTACGTGAGGTCTCATAGATTTAGTTATAGAGTTCAATCAACAATTAAGCAACTACATGAATTTAGTTATGGAGATCAATCAATAACTAATAAACTACACATCACCCCAATTGTTTTCTTTAATCATACATTTTAGGACTTCTTTTTCACGTGCACGGAAAAGAAAGCCGATCAACATTAATTTTTCATAGTTTTCCCTCTTATCATATATTTTAGGATTCTTTATTTATTTTTTAAGATTATAGTCAATATTAGAATAATAATTAAACAATAATTTGAGAAAAATAGTATGACAATTTTGTCTATTATAAAGGTTTTTAATGGACGATAAAAAGTTTAATCATTATTTTTAAGGACCTTCATACCTTTAAAAATAACATAGATAAATTGAACGAACAAACCTTTAACTTAGTCTTTCCTAACTTATTCACACTTGATATTTACACCAAATTTAGAGCATGTTTGGCATTGTTGTTGGAAGACCAAAAACGCTTCTTCCTTTTTTATGAAAAAATATATTTAAAAAAATAAAATAAATGTTCGGCAAATTCTTAAAACTGCTTTCAAATAGAAGTAGAAGCAGTTTTTCTGTTGTTGGAAGAAGCTAAAAATTTCTGCTTAAGGCATCTCCAACCCAAACACCAAATTTTACACCAAAAAAGAATCTTTCTCTCTCTCTTCATTATTATATTATTATTTCTTATTTCATTTATATTTTTTTATTTCATAAAACAAATTCTTTCTAAAACAATCATCATATATAATCTATATTATTTTCTTTTATAATCGTTTAATATAAAATTATTTTGTACCATAATTTTTTAAATAATATAAATTGCTAGCAAATATTATACATTAAACATAATAATGGTGGATAATACAAATAAAAGTGAAATCATTAATGAAATACAATTAAATAAACATTACATAATTGAAAAAAATATTTTAAATTCTACATAAATATTCAACTTTCAAGATCACTACGGTGCTCCCATAAATGCTCTATTAATGCATTACATATTTCAAAATGAGCTTTTTTGTCCTTTATTTTTTTTATATCGAGCTAGAAATTGTTGAAATTGATAATTTTCATCTATTTCCATTTCTACGGTCGGAGTTCGACCTTCCGATGCATCTTGAATTGGTGCATTAATATCACGCTCATCCTCAATTATCATGTTGTGCATTATAATACATGAAGTTAATATATCATGTAACACTTCTTTTATATGTTTGCATTTTTAATTTTTGTGAAGGTTAATTGTAGTTTATATAATTTATAGTAGAATTAACATAAATTTAATTTTTTAAAAAGTCATATATAGAAAAAATAATTTATAAAAAAGCTAAATTTAATATTATAAAAATATTACATAAAAAATAATTAAAAGTCATAAATAGAAAAAATAATTTATAAAAAAGCTAAATTTAATATTATAAAAATATTACATAAAAAATAATTAAATATACAAGAGATTTAATTAAAACATACAATTTATATAATGTTTAATTAAAAGTTTGTATAATGAAATAATATTATAATATTCAAAAAGTTATTTGGTGTGAAAATTAATGTGGGTTGGAGCTCAAAACACCAAATTTTACACCAAATCCTATTTGGTGTAAAATTTGGTGTTTTGTTGGAGATGGTCTAAAAAAGGCAGAATAAAAGTAGAGAATTATTTTTTTGAAAATTAAAATATTTCTTTCATATATACATATTTATCAATATATCCATTATTAATTAATTAACATATCTCATAAGTTTGGTTATGTTTCATTCAAGAATTTTTTATTTTTCTTATTTTTATATAATAAATTTTTTATTTTATTTTATGTTTATATATTATTATTATATATTTTACATTTTATTTTATAGAGTTAGAAATAAAGGTAACAAAGATATTTTTGTAGGATTAAAAATATGAAGGACTTTATTATTATTATTATTTTTGTGGAGAATTTTTAGTATATGGTGGTTTAATTTGTGGAATGCTTTAATTTTATTTTGCTTAATATTTTTAATTATATTTAAATCATCATGTTAATATTATATTATATTTAATTTATTTATTTATATATGTATATTATTGATTGAAAATTTGAATATGTACATTTTAATTTAATTAAATAAAATTTTAATAATTTTTTTGTAATAGATATTTAAATTAGTTTCTCTCTATAAAAATAATCTTAATATTAAAAGTATATTGATACTTATCCTTTTTCGTAATTTGACTCTCAAAAGCGGTTTTTAAAAAGGACTAGTCAAACACAATTTGCTTATCAAAAGCACTTTTCAAATGAATTAGCCAAACACAAATTATTTTTTAAAAAAATATTTTTTTAACAAGTGCTTCTAAAAATAAATAATTTTTAAGAGCAATACCAAACATGCTCTTATAATACATGTAACTTGTATCTTTTATATCTGCACAAATATAATTATCACTTTATTAATTGTAGTTGATTGATATATATTTTCATTTTAGATATTTAATTATGTTATGTTGCGCACATATTAAGGTCAACTTACTTTTTTTAATATATCTATGATTAATTTTGAAATATCTTAATTATTTCTTTATATTTATTTTGAAATTGAATTATTATGAAATTATCAGTTACTCTAAACTTCTAACAATATATGTGAGAGTTCTATTACTTTTTTTAACTTAATTTTTCCATATTATTTACCTCCTTAAATTAAATTACGTGAGGGTTTTATTTCCTTCATGAACTTAATTTTTACGTATTAATTAAATTCCTAAATTATTTTATCCAGTTATTGTTGTTGTCTAAATGCAGTTTCTGTGGATTTTAGCTGCTATTTTAACTTGTATTTTTTTAAATTTGTTCTAGTTTTGATCTAATGACATGATTAATTTATTTTTGCAAGTTTTAAACATCAAATAAATTAAGAAAACTTATGCGAAATATCAACTCTATAAACATGACAACTTTATAAATGAAAGAAACATGTATAAAATATCAAGAATAAATTTATAAATATCAAAATGAGTGATACATCTTCATACACACAAAATCAATGCATAAATGCACTCAGCTGTGCAATAGCATTATCATAATATATACGCAATAGGTAAACATAAAAAACAGTTTAATCATGATAGACCCTAATTATACTTAGTTAGCGGTATTTAAAAAAATGTGTTTCATTAAATTAAAATATTCAGTTGACAAGATCGTAAGTAGAGAGATCCAGTTTACAATCCAACCTAAGTATATAAAGGCCTATCACACTATTTTGCCTACGACTCTTGCATAATTTTTTTTAAAAAAAAATTCAGAAGAATATATAATAACTCTCTGATAATTTAGATATATAGATGTATAACTATCAATTTCGTCATTGTTCAAGAAAATTCTTATACTTTATCGTGTTTTAACTTTTTTTAGTGAAAATTCTGACATCGTCGATATCTAAGATATACATACGTACGCCACGAGTTTAGAACTTGATGGCAAATTTGACAACACTAGACTTGTAGTGAAACAACGTGTCCACCACCAGACTATGATAACCATTTTAGGAACAATAAATACCATTATATGCTACTTGCTCTATCATCATTTATATATTTTGGTGGAGGTAGCATTTAATAAGAAAACAAATTGGTACAAAGTAAGTAGCAAAAAATAAAACCTCAATATTGGTGTGTGATTTGTTTTCGTGTTGTTTCAAAAGTCAAAACCAAACTCATGGATGATAAAAAGGAAACAAACCTAACCAAAATCAATATTGTTGTCTTATATTTCCCACTATATATTCAATAGTAGCAAATATATACTTTCTTTCACACCATATTACCTAACTACAATCAATGTTATTGTCTTATATTTCTCACTATATATTTTTTTGAATTTTTATTTCGGTATTTGGTAGTCACGTTGAAATTGAGTTCGAATCTGAGACGTCTAATTAAGAGATGAACAATCTCATTCACTACCTCACATTCTTATTAGTTTCCCAATATATATTCAATTGTAGCAAATATATACTTTCTTTCACACCATATTACCTAATCACAATCAATATTCTTGTCTTTTATTTCCCACTATATATATATATATTGATTTTCCATTCAATATTTGGTAGTTGCATTAATTAGAGTTGAACTCGAAATCTCTAATTAAGGGAGGAGCAATCTCATTCTCTGCACCACATTCTTGAATAGTTTCCCCCTACATATATAGATTGTAGCATTGTATACTTTCTTTCGCACCTAATATGGCACATGTATATATGGATATGATTTTTTCGTTCTTAATTAAAAGTTACAACTCGATATAAAAAAAAAAGAAATTTAATAAGGAGTGCTTCCGTGGATTTTAAAGAGACTTATACAAGGTGACCCCTTAATATTAATATGATATTTTTATGATAACAAGGTATTAAAAATAATAATATATCTATCTTACATTACTAAAATGACTAAAAAAAAAAAACTATAAATATGATATTTTTATGGTATCTAGATCGGACCTTAAATTTTGAAGTTTGCAGAAAACAACTCAAACCATATGATTATATATATTGTAAAAATAATAATTTTATGACCTACGTACGTGGTGACGACGTGGTCTACTAATGATCATAATTATATGGTTGATTTGCAATTTTAATATTGCCTCGATCGAAATTAGTGAACTAATCAATAAACTAATTGCTATTAAAAATATAAAAAAAAAGTTGTTAAGTGTATCTGTTATAATCATGCAACATACATATTTAAGTATATTTGGAGCCTAAGCAAGTTTAATGATGATTAAAATATATTAATCTTCCTTTGGTCAAAGTCAAAAATAGTTTTATATTTCCAATTTATTCGATTTTACGTGAGTCATGTTGATTTCACACTTCTCTAAAATATTTATTAATGATTTATTTTATAAATTAATCTTATTGATTACACTTTGAAAAACAAATTTTGACTATTAATAACTATATAATTGTTTGATAATAAAAATAGTATTAATAATAACAATAATTTTTTCTTAATTTGTTAAAATATATAAATATTTTTATAATATAAGGATAAATAGAATAAACGGAGAAAATAATAACCGTGTCATTTTAATTTAAAGTAACAGTATACAAATTAATGGATTTGCATGGAATAATATGGACCGACCAAATTAAAAATTAAGATATCTACAATCGTCCTTGATACGGTTGAAAAAAATCTGATTACAGTACTGGAGGGGTGGATTAAGAAGTCATTAATTATTAATAGTAGTATTAATTAATTTGGAAAACATTTATCCTTCACATTTTATTCTCTGAAAATTAACTTTAACTCAATTTTCAAAACGAGATTGAATGCAAATTTCATTATTTTAAAAATAGAATTTTGAGAATCAGAAATTAAATTAAAAATAGTGCAAGTTGTAAAATATTCTTTGATTCAGAAAGATAATTAATAGTAGATTAGATTTATATACTATACAAGACTTATAAATATTTTATGGCGGCTTTTTCTGTAGATACCAAAATTAACGTACTAAATTCTTAATTTGTCTTCATCCCCCCCGAGGGCAGGAAAGTTAATTGTCACGATCCAAGATTCCTCTCTTAAGAGAATATCAAAAAATAATAATTCCCATCCAAATAAAATTTTGCATCAATTTATTTATATAGTAAATGTCATTATTAAAAAAAATATTATTTTTCATTAACAGTATAATTGAAAAATGTTCTATGGCTATATATTTCGATATATATTTTGAGTGGATTAATAAGAAAGAAAAATAGTTGTATTTTCACATGATAAATTAAAAATTTCCCAGTATTTTCTATTTTTCATTATTCATTTTTTTAGTGACCTGATTCAGTGGAAATAATCAAGGATAAGTTATTTGTATTGTCATAAGTCATAACATATTTAACCAACAGTGGATGTAGCTTAGTGAGCTGATTCATTGGAAAATGTCAAGGATAAGTTGTTTGTATTGTCATACGTCATAATCTCTTTGTCCTATTTTATATGATATGGTTTGACTCGACACGAAGTTTAAAAAAGAAAGGAAGACTTTTAAAATTTATGGTCTAAAATAAATGGTAGAAATTTGTGTGACTATATGCCATTTCATTAAGGGTAAAATAGACATGTTAAAGTTAAATTGTTACTTAATATATATAGAAATGTGTCATTCTTTTTTGGAATAACTAAAAAGGAAAGTGAGTCATATAAGTAACATATTTAACCAATGATGGATGTAGCTTAGTGAGCTGGTGAAAAATGTCAAGGATAAGTTGTTTGTATTGTCACAAGTCATAACATATTTAACCAATAGTGAATATAGCTTAGTATCGACTATAAACTCGATCAAACTCTATGTATATTTCAATACAGAACATGGATATATATGTAAGAAAGTTCAAAAAATGTTATATGTTGAATTCATAATTTTAAAAAGGCATAATATATGAATGTGCTTTTTAACTTGGCATTATTTTACATATATGCCCTTTAACTTTGGGTATGTATGAGTAGACACTTAAATTTGTATATAGTTGATCAAGTAGACACATTAGTCTTACATGACATTATACTCGTAGGACACCACGTAAGACACAAATTACAATGTAGGACATGTGTGTCTATTTATTCAAATTTATATAAATTTAAGGGGTCATTTGGTAGAAAAATAAATAACGCATGGATTAGTAATGCAGGGATTAGTAATGTAGGGATTAGTAGTGCTGAGATTAGTAATGCAAGGTATATTTTTTTATCAAGTTTTTGGTTCATTGCTTCCCAACTCATCTTGTGTTTGGATTAAAACTTTACAAAAAGCTTCTTTCCAATTATACCCTTCAATTATTATGAGATTTTTTATTTTATGTCATCGGGACAATGTAGATAATTGCCGGGCAATATTTTTTTTTCTATGGCCTTCTAACTAGCTAGAACAAGAACAATTTTGTAGTCATATTTGCTATTTTCTCACTTGAATTATTAGAGGGTAAATAATTGTCATCTTAATAAATTAATCACTTAAAAACCTTTAATTTTCAATTTAGAATATATAGACCATCTACTTTAAAACTGAAAACACGGTAAACAATAGTAAAATTGAATAAATCATCTACATTTATACATAAAAATTGCAAGTTGTAGTTTTAATATGTATGCAATTTATAAATTGTTCAAAATACAAATAATTAGAAACCACATATAAATCAACAAATAATATATTCAATTAGGATCACAAACGTCATGTGGTGATATATTTACCTTTTCAATTAGTAAATGTTAAACAACTCACATTTTAAATATTGTATTGCTATGTATAGCATTTATTTATCAACAAACAACTCTCTCAAAATAATAAAATTTGTAAGCTAATTTATTTAAATAAATTTACTAGTACAAATATAAAATATAAAATTAAGAAAATAAAAATAAAATGATTTTAGGGATATTTTTGTCTTTACATAGATAATCACATGGTATTAAATCTAATGTATTACTAATACCACCAAATGAAAGATATTAGTAATAATACATCCTATAATACCATGTAGGGTGTATAACTAATCCATGAATTAGTTATATTTAGGCCCAAAAATTCTACCAAACCTAGTATTAATTAATACCATACGTAATACATTAACTATTTCTCCTAATACTTCCTATCAAACGACCCCTAAGTGTCTACTTGTGAACATTCAGAGTTGAAAAACATAAAGATAAGTTGAGACTAAGTTAAATGACATATTTATATATTATACCTTTTAAAAGTGTAATAAATTATAATTATGTTCAATGGAAAAAAATTTAGGTCGAAAGTACCCATCAAAGATATAGGACCACTTTTTTTTCTCCCCCACCCCCACCTACTAAGACAAGTTGTTATAAGTAATTAACTATGTTTTGCCACTTCTTTAATTTTCACTTGTCTGGCCTTTGAATATCACCAGCTCACTCCTCATATCTCCATGCCCTATCAAATCTATAAATTTATTACTCTTCGGTTTTAATTTGATTGTCTTGTTTTAACTAGACATAATTTAAAAAAATAAAAATAAAAATAAAAATATGTAGAATGTATCAAAGTGTCATTTAATCTTGTGATCTTTAACATGTTATGTGGAAAGTTGAGTTGTCAAAAAAATAAAAAAGACATTTTTAAAAAATAGAACAAATAAATTGAAACAAAATCGAATATAGCAGCTACGTGAATAAATTAATTGAGTTTCTTAATTATCAACATACGACACCACAAATACATCAACGTGGAAGCCCAAACACCATACCAGAATATACGTTCTAATCCTTAGAGCTAGTGGGACTTATAAACTTGATGACTTATATCTACTCACAAATTGCATATTCAAATTTTGGGTCATTTTAATCTCTATGTGACAAATATTGGACAGTTGTCTAATTTGGTAATAATTTTAAAAAAGAACCTACATGAGGTAGTTGATCAACACTCTTAATGATGTGAGTTTTTTTTTTTTTTTGAGAAAATTAAAACTGTGTGGTGAGCTTTGCTCAAAGCATACAATATGTATCACATTATATTAAAAATATTTTAAAATTATTTTAAAATTATTTTAGCCTAACAGTTAGTATTGAAGCCAATAGTTCAGTGAGATCGTCAGACGAGTAAAAAGATAGACAAGTGTTGGCGTGAGGCCACACTTAATGCTTTTTCTTGTCAACATAGTTTGGGTAACTTGGAGCTTTGGAGGACACAAAAAAAAAACAAGTTTTTGAATTTGTCATAAATTCTTAATTGCTGTGGGTAACACACAGTTAATAATATATCTCTGGATAAGCCCATGAGGTGATGGTTAAAATGGAACTTAGTTTGATGAGAAAATTATTGGACATGCGAATAAAGTTTCATATTAATAGCCAAGAGCGGATTCATGTGGGTTTCAGGGGGTTCACTTGAACCCCCTCGATAAAATATTACACTATATATGGGGTAAATTTTTTATATTTATATAGATATACTACTTTTAAACCTCTTCATGGACAAGAAGCAAGCTATGGTGTAATGGTAGATCTCCTCTTAAATTGACCCTTGTGCCCAAGGTTTGAATCCCCATTGTGAACATTTTTTTAGTTTTTTTAGCTTCTCTTTATTTAGAGTCTATTTGGATTGACTTAAAAAAAATATTAGCTTTTAAGTCAAAAATAAAAAATCAAAGTGAAATGACTTTTAAGTCAAAAAATAAAAAGTAGGAGGAGACCTACTTTTGATTTTTGACTTATTTTAAGTCATTTTTTACCTAGCTAAATAAGTCTTTTTTTTTATATATATTTGTCAAACACTTGTAGAAGTAAAAAACTGACTTAAAAGTAGGTTTGACCAACTTTTAAGCCAATCCAAACACCCTATTAGTTTCAAGACCAATCTTTCATGCTTTTTGTTATTTTATTACTTTAAGAAAAACGATTTTTATTTAATTTTTTAGCTTCTCTTTATTAAGTATCTGGACCAATCTTTCACACTTTTTGTTATTTAAAAAAAAAACCGTGCTAAAAATGTAGATCTAAACCCAAAAAAATCCAAACGGTTCAATAAGAACAATATAACACCATACAAGATAATCTGAGTATCTTTGAGATGTTCAAACAAATAGGACAATAAATCACAGTCAATAGACTTACTTGGCTCTAAATACTCTTGACACTAAAACGTGTACTGAAATGAGTGGATACAAAACATCATATCAATGTAGATTTTTTTTTATGTGAATTAAAATTTAGTAGTATTGCACTATATATATATCGAATATAGAATGAAAATCAAATAGTAATTTTTGTTTTAATTATTAACAAAAAATGAATGGTAGATGAGTTGGTTCAATTATCCCATATATCAATGATTTTTTTTAATGCTTTATCTTATCTAGTACTAGTAATTGATTGGATGATAGAAGAGCTAGTACAATAGTATTGAGACTAATAGGGGAAAGTAAATAAAGTTATCCTTCAATTTCCAAGTTCTTCTATCCTAGACATGAATGAAGACAAATAATATAACAAAGAGTAAGTTTACATCAAGTGGATGTAGGTAGTCTTTGTTAGGAAAATTTCATATCCTTGATGGCAATGGTTGACCTGGCGTAATTAGAATTTAAAATTTATGAAATTAAGATTTTAATCCCTCTAATTTATTATGTTCTACT
>JAJOOO010032181.1:0-10897 GCA_029582685.1 Solanum piurae
TTCTAACAAAAATTAAATTTTCATTAATATCAGTATTTGGCTAGATACAAAAATTAAAATTAAACAATATTAGGTTAAAATTCTACAAATAAGCTTTTGTAATATTTATAAATTCAGTTATATAAAATAATGTTATTAGTAAAGGGTCGGGTGTTTTAATTAGATGGGTAATTGGGTCAAGGGGTGGGTTAAATAAAGGGCTGAAGGTGGGGTTGTAACTTTAGCAAATAGAAATCTGCCACATAATAAAAAATAATAATAATAATAATTTAAGAAAAGATTGTTGGTTTTAAGGGTAAGAGTGGACCAAAAAGGTGGATGGAGGGGTATTTTTAGACAAATAGGTGGATGAAGGGTATATTTGAACCTTTTTGGATAGTCCAAGGGTATTTTTGGCCATAAATAAAGAATGGAGAAAGTACAATAAAATAAATAAAAGAAAAAATAATAATAACATTTCTAATTAAATAAATACTTAAATAAATATATATTTACGTTTTTGGCTCAACTCACTCGCTATCAGAGAGTGAACTACACTCTACATGCCACATATGCACGTAATGGGACAATAAATTCACTCTACATAAGAAGAGGGGGTAATAAGACCCCCGCAAAGTTCAAATGACTTTTTAAAAACCAGGTCTTAATTTAATGGGGTAATTATGTATTTTCTCAAACTAAATATAATAAAGAATTGTAAGCAATTAAATAGAAGTCATGATGATTAGCAACTGTCATGAGGATTAGAAAAGGTATCACAATAAGAAAAATAATTTTTTATTATTATTTTAGGGGAAAAAGGATAAATATATCCCGAACTATCGTAAATAATATCTAGATACCATTCGTTATATTTTTAGGACACTGATGCCCCTATCGTCTAAATTTTGGGTTGTATATACCCTTTAACTAGTAGACAGACACGTGTCACAATCTTAACGGCCTATCCAAAATTTATTTATTTTTTATCCCTAATTAAAAAGCCCACCCAAAAATCCACCCGGATAAGTATAACCAAAAAAAAAAAAACAGACCCACACCCAAATAAACCCATTTTTCCCTTTCTTCATTGTTCCACCATCCAAACACCCACGAAATAGATCGACACCGAAAACACCACTGCAATTTCATCTTCTCCGGCAAAGACCAAACAATAAAAAGACCCACACACATATTATAACCCAAAACCCCTTAAGTATACATGCTCCTCTCTTGTGTGATCAATAAACCTGATAAAGGTAGCACAAACGTGAGTCAATAACAATATGTTTGATTTTGAGAAGGATAGAGGGAAAGATGGGAGAAAGGACAAAGAGATTTTTTGGTTTATTTTGAACTCGTGAGGTATTATCATCACCAACTACCAAAATTAACAACACCCAGATGTTTATAAATTGAAATTTCAATAAGGCAAAAGATGTTATAAATTTTGCGATGGTAAATCCATTAGAAGCTTTCTGGTTCTGTTTGCTGGTTCTACTGGCGCATCGATGAAGGAGAGACGGGTTCATGATGGAGTTTCATGGTGGCCAAAGGGTCACTACATCGCTGATTTTGCCCGGAGCGAGGGAGTTGAGTTTAGTAGCAATTAGAGGTGGTTTTGTTGTGGAACTTCATCAGAGAAGATAAGTCGCGACAGTGTGGTGGAGTTTCGACGTGGGTTCGGTGGGGTGTTAATTGGTTACTGATGATTGGTGGAACAATGAAGAAAATAAAATTCGAGTTTATTTGGGATTGGTTTTTTTTTTGGTGGGGTGGGGTGGGTTATAATTATCTGGGCGGGTTTTCGAGTTGGGCCTTTTAATTATGGATAAAAAATAAATAAATTTTGGATAGGCAGTTAAGATTATGACACGTGTCTCTCCATTAGATCGAAGGATATGTACACCCCAAAATTTGAACGGTAAGGTCATCAGTGTTCTAAAAGTATAACGAAGGGTATTTAAATACCATTTATGATAGTTCGGAGATATATTCATCCTTTTTCCTATATTTTAGAAGAAAATAATCTTTCTATATTTTTTTTTTAAATTAAAGATTTATTATGTGTAAAATGAAATTCTATGGTAAATAAGACATAAAATTTAAAATAAATTTGTATGGACTATAAAATCAAATCCCCTTCCATAACACTAGTTTAATTCCATTAAACAAGTTTTGACTTCTTAAAACAATAAAAAAGGATGGTAAAGCGAAGAATGATATATATATATATATATATATGTTTTAAAAAAAGAAGAAGATAATTTGTACTAAGCTTTCTTTACGTGCAAGATTTGAAAAAGAACTGAATCATAAGAGTCTATTATACACAATTTTATTCTATATTTTTGTAAGAAACTATTTTCACTTCGAATTCGTGATCTTTAGATCATATGACATCAAGTTACTAGTTACATCAAGGCTTCCTTCAATATAGATCTACAATTGTTACATGATAAATAAAGTCTAAAATTCAAAAAAGAAACGACCAAGATTTGTTTTGAAAATTCTCTCTTGATTTTTAAAAAGGCATAATACATATATTAAACCCTAAACTTGGTTTCAAATTTTAACTTTGACCTCAAACTTTCATAGTGCACAAATAGACACTGTAACTATCCAACTTTTTAATAAATAAACACGCGAGTCCTAGCTGGCAAAACGCGTGATGCACATATTTTGCGCGCGTTAGGAGTAATTTTCGAGGCCCACAATAGTAAAAAAATGCTAAAATGACAACTCTACCCTTAATGAATCCCTTTTATATGTATCTTTATATTTCCAAATCAAAATCTCATTTTTTCCCTTCTCTTTCAAACCAAGATTTTTTCCTCTCTTTAGAACGATTTCTGCTCATATTTAGTGCAAATGGTTTCTCTCATTGTGGAAAAAGAGCTATAATGAAGATTTCTTGGTCAGCAAACAATCCAGGTCGTTGGTTTCTTGGATGTGAAGATGGTCGGGTATGGTTCCATTTAAGACATCTTTTTTTTTGTTTAAATTTTAGTTCTCAGGATTCAATTTTGATAGTGAATTTGTTCTTCTTAAACAGGTTGGATGCAAGTTTTTTAGGTAGTGTGAACTTGATTATACTGAACACGCTAGAATTGCTATTTCGGGATTACAAAAGAGGATAAAAAAATATGATGAAGAAAAGGAAAAGATTAGGAGGAATTGATTTTGATTCTTGTATATAAATTAAAATTAATTTTGATTTGTTTTAGTTCTAAAATCGACGTGTAAGAAATATTTAATTAGTTGGCAGCCATTGAGTGACTCACTAATACAAGTTGGAGCGATTGCATTTCACGCTCTTTGGCTGCAAAAATCGCGTGTTTATTTATTTAAAAGTTGGATAGTTAAAGTGTCTGTTTGTGCACTATGAAAGTTGGAGGTCAAAGTTAAAATTTGAAGCCAAATTTAGGGTCCAATATATGTATTATGCCTTTTTAAAAATAAAGTATTGTTATAGATACACTAAATTGTGAATATTCATGTGTTTTCTAAATAGGCTTGCAATCAAGCATATAACTTACAAATAGCTTAAACACACAACTAGCAAGCATCATCTAGTGCTCACAAATGGCAAGCATATCATCTAACATATGGAAAGCACGCACACATGACACGTGGAAAGCATGCCACGAGACACACGGTGCGCATGCACAAGGATACGTGACATTCATGCAAGGCGACGCGTGTCACAAAACTTGACTTGCCTCATGACACTATCCTTGATTCCCACAAATTATGGTTATTATATATGATTAGATTATTTTTTTTACTAAATATGACTTCTGTCAAATAAAGAAAGATCAATTTAACTTTCTAAAATAAACATGTCAAAATATGAATTAATAAATATACAAACTTGTCACGATCCAAAATGGACGTGACAACACTTGTTTATTCTCACCAAGACAAGTTATCATCAACCCAACGAAAAGAAAGAAACGCAGAAAATAAAACAAGAACAAGATAAAAGAGAAAAACTTATTCATTCGATAATAACCCCAAAACCTAGTTGTCACGTGTACAAGTCACTAATATATAAAGTCTGGAAATGAAAGATAATTACAAGTCACAATGTCTTTGATTCTAGAATAGAGCAAAGCATAAAATAAGATCAAGAGAGTCCACCGGGATGACAGACGGCTACCTTTCAACAGTTCTTCGACAAGCCTCAGAAATAGGATAAGAAGAGCAATCACACAGTAGCGTGCTCGGAACCTACACAAGTGTAGAAGCAAGGAGTGAATACCAAACCACACGGTACTCAGCAAGCAATTTGATAAACAAGACAAATTTAACTAGAAAATGAATACTCCCAGCATCCCAACTGAACCTCCTCAGACTACAATTTGCATAGAAACTGGTCCAACCTAACAGTGCTACCATACACAATTCATAAGACTTAGCCACACAATTCAATAGTCATAGTTCAACAACCAATACATATCAACTATGCAAATTACAAGTAATAAGTAGATCAATCACAAGTAACAAGTACATCAAATAATAATAGTGAACCATTTCCCTTCGGCACAATATCACTATCTGAAATCATTTTCCATCGGCTTTATATCTCATCATTAACTGGAACCATTTTCCATCGGCTTTATATCTCATCATTAACTGGAACCATTTTCTTTCTGCTTTATATCATATCACTTGCCAAAATTATTTTCCTTCGACATAATATCACTAGTCAGAATCAACTTTCATCAGCTTTATATCACATCACTAGCCAGAACAATATCTATTCGGCTATGTATCATATCACTTGCTGGAACCATTTTCCTTCGACGTAATATCACTAGCCGAAATAATTTTTCATCGACTTTATATCACATCACTTGTCAAGATCATTTTCCTTCGACATAATATCACTAGCTTGAACCATTTCTCATCGGCTTTATATCACATCACTAGCTGGAACCATTTCCCTTCGGCTTTATGTCACGTGTTTCAACACGGTGTACAACAATTAATGCACATAAACAATTTCTCACACTAAGGAAGAGACGAACAATTCAAGCAATTCAAGTCTACATTTATGCCATCAAAGCATTTCATCAATCAATCAAATATGGGCCACAAAAAGGCAATTCATAAAATATTATGATCCATACGTTACCTTTTCATCAATCCCTTTTTTATTCATTAAGATGAATCAAGTGGAACAATGAACCCATCACCTCATTTTCATTACTCATCAACACATAATGAAAGGAAATACATGATTTTACTAGATTTACAAGGTTTAAGAGATCACTTGCCTTAATTCAATCAAATAGTCAATCCAAGACTTGAGTCTTCCCCTTCCAAACAACATCCAAAGCCACACAATCTAATTCAATCAAGTAATCACAATAAGATTCCGGAACTAACAATACCCATATCATACTTTTTGAAAAATGGGTCTTAAACTCAAAAACCAAATTTCAAAAATGAAGTTTGAATCCGAAAATCATTACTTGAAGAAGTTACTCAAGACATTTGGAATTCATTGGTAAAAATCATTTCGAAAAAAAGAATTTAAAATTAGTTCACAATCACCACTTTAGTTTAGAACTCAAGTTCTTATAAAAACGTGCCATTTTTCAATCAAAATCTCAAGTTTTGATGTTAAAATCCATAAATAATCAAAGGGAATTGAAATTTTAGGGTCATAAAAGCCCAAAAATATTTAGCACAAGAAATCTCTTCAGAATCACCTCCAAGGGTTTTACAAAGCTCAAAATGGAGAGAAATGGCTAAAATCCTGAAAATGGCAGGCAAACCCCCCCTCCCCCCCCTTTCTGATGTCTCTTAAGAGCATTAGGTTCGCTTAAGCGAACCCCGCAAAAACTGGGGGTTTCGCTTTTGCTAACCAGGCTCCGCTTAAGCTTCTATCGCTAAAGTAAGCCCTGCTTCGCTTCAGCGAACCCCGCGAAAGTCTGTTCTATGCTTTAGCGATTAGGACTTCGCTAAAGCGAAGGTCACTAAAGCGAAGGTCGCTAAAGCGGAAGGTCTATCGCAAAAGCGAAGGATACAGAACTCAGCCACTAGAAAAACATCCAACACTTATTACATCGAAAGGACCCTCGAAATTTGTTCGTAACCCCGTACACACAAACTATATACATAATTTGACTATAATTAACCTTTTAGGCTAAATGGAACTATCGAAACACGAATATGATGTCCTCTTGACCTGAAACTCGTGAAAATCACGAGAAACTAGCATAACACCTAAAAAGGCCAAAACAAACTCAGGACCTCTGAAAATTCAATCAAGACCTCAGCTAGGCCTAAAATCATTCTCTGAATCCAACAGAACTCTCAGAATTCTTATCTGAACACCCGAACCTTGAATGTTGACCAAAGTTAACTCAAAGGATAAAATTTTACAAATTTCTAACTTGGGACCTCAAATCCTCAAAAGACTTCGAATCTTAAACTGACAACCCCCATAGACCAATTTCCACATTCTGAGACTGAAGGAATCGACGAAATTCCATTCTGACACTCGAAACTCCAAAGAACACAAAAAATCACTTTTAAACAAATTTTGCCTTTCAAACTCAAAACTTATAAAAAATCACAACTTTTTACTCAAAGTTTGAAGCCAACTTTCACAACTCAAACAAAAATAGCTCGGGGTCAATATCAAAAGGATGAATTTGTAATTTTATAAAAATAACAAAAATTGATCAATTGATTCATTACAAAACCAAACATATATAAACACCATTAACAAATATAGTTGCATCAGATATACAAATGAGAATCGCTAATATGATGTTGTGTGTATATAAATATATATACATACACACATTTATATACATACATAATTGATTGAAATATACAAATAAGTAATGAATACAAATGCTGAAATTATACAAATAATAGTTGAAATGTATACTTGCTAATAATATACAAAACAAAAGAAGTAATTGTATATAGTTGTTGAAAATATACAAATAAGGTTTAAAAAGTAAAAAAAAAAACGCAAAAAATATAGATACGCTAAATTCATAGAATCATATACAACATAATGTGAGAAATATTGATAGAAATACAAATCACAAAAAAACATATAAAATAAATTATACAAATACCTCATTTTCTTCACCATCATCTTGCTCTACTGACTCAGATTCAACATCATTTTAATAAGATATTTAAGGCCATGCATAAGCTGTTACATCTTCACTAGGTCATTGCGGTGCTTGAATCTAATTTCTTGTTGTTAACTTTAGATTTAGCAATAGATCCTAAAATTTCGTGGATCTCTTTAGTTAGACCCAAAGAAAAAAATGGAAAATCGTCCAAATTTTGGGCATGCATTTATATACCTCAAATAATTCTCTTGGAAAGAGTTTATTTGTATGTATCTATGGAGATAACTGAAAAACTAAAAAAAATCAATGGGATATACAATTACAAATTTTAAAAAATAAACTTGAGACCAACAAAAGTTACATGAAATTTGGGAGCACAATTTGAGAGGGAATCACAAAATTTTTAAATTGAAATCTGATTGTGGTTGAGTGAATTAAGGAGATAAATCAGTAAAATAATTAGGATGTGAGAGAAAATTCTACTTTGTATCATGGGGCAAACTGAAAGATATGACAATCTCTGCGGGATATATAAATTTGAAAGTGGATGTCCCTAGCAACTTGGATGAAATATTAATGACGAATGGTAATTATTTGAAATTGTAGCTATATATGATAAATAATTAAGTAATGTATGTTTACTTAATCGCATAGTTTACCTTATTTTATGCTCAATCAAACCCTCACATAAAATGAGGCCAATGGAGTATGAAGTACATTATTCGTCAATTAACCCTTTTGGTTCGAGTCCAAATTAATCATCCAATGAACTCTAGATATCGAATTGTTATATAAAAATGTTCTTATTGTTAATTGAATAACTAAACAAGATACTTTCATCATTTGTAAAATAAAATCGTCCGAAAGCCTATATCTCCACTATATTTTTGGGCTAACAACTAATTCTTATAAATTAGTCTCTTAAATGCCCAAAAAATATCGTAAAGAATAGTGAGACTGTGCGTACCGTTCCACCAACTCCCTACATAGAATTCAGTAAAGGTTTTGAGAAAAAATCATCCACTTCACCACAATACTTGGTGATAATATTATTAGTACTCTTGATATACATTTAATTATTTTACATATATTAAGATGATTCTTCTAATAAAATAGAGGCCTCTTCACTAACACCTTCTTCAGCTCGAAAGAAAATTGACTAATTTTTCCTCTTATTTATAGGAAAAATAAACACTAAAATCATATCGTCTCAAATGATTTTATGATAAAAAACAATTACTTCTTAATTATTTAAATTAGAACAATCATTAATATTATAATGATGTTTTTGTAGCTAAACAAAATGGAACACAAAATCAAATAGTCCATCATTTTTTTTTGTAAAAGAAAGAAGAAAAAAGGAATCTTGCATAAAGAAAAGAGGAAGGAAGGGACACCAATATGGACCGTGATCAAGTGATAGGAGTGTTTCATCTTTAATTAGAGATTTCAAATTTAAATTATGGATATAGAAAAAATTATGTTGAGAACGACATCCTCAAATGAGTTTAGGTCTCAAATTCGAACTCTGAATATGAAGAAAGTAATATTGGAAACGTTATTTTTAAATGGACTCAACAATGCGCGATTTCAATTTAATCGATGTTTCAATGCATGATCCAGACACCGAGTGGGAAAAGAGGGGAAAAAAGGGCATATGAGTCCAATGAATCACCGTCCAACATAGTGTCCCCACTGGACACTCCTTACGAAGAGCTGAGAGAGAGAAAAGAGAAAGAAGTTGCAAACAAAACAAATGAGTAGTAGCTAAATTCTTCTGTATATATACAGCTAACGCCAACTTTGTTCTCTCTGACCCTTCTCTTCCATTTTCATAATCCCAGGAATCAAAGAACTTTATTTAGGTAAACCCCATCTCTCTAATTTTGTATCTCTATCATGTATGATCTTGAATTTTCAATTTGTATATGAGTTATTCTGGACCTTTGGGTGTTGTTATGAAGCTGATTCTTTGTTTAAAGTTGTGATCTTTTGTGTTATCATCTGATGTGTATTTTCTTTAGCAGTTGCCTTTAGTATGTCTATGATATTGATTTTTCAATTTGGGTAGTTGTTGTTTTTATTTGTATTGTATATGAGTGCAACATTGTTTTTTTGAAAATTCTGGACCTTTGGGTGTTGTTATGAAGTTGATTCTTTGTTTAAAGTTTTGATCTTTGTTCAAGAGGATTATCATCTGATGGGTGTTTGATTTAGCAGATGTATTTGCCTTAAGTATATCTATGTTATTGATTTCACTTGAATTGCAAAATTTTATAGTCGGTGGTGGTCTTTTTGTTTTTATGTTTTGAACCTTTCTTTTTGAAAATTTTGTGTAGTTATGCCCTCTTTATATAATTGAGGATAGGGAAGGGAAAATGGAAGAAGGTGTAATTTCCTTTTAGTTTATATTCACTTCTTAATTTGCTTCCAAAGTATGGTTTGATGGGTATTTTGTTTAGGGGTTGACTTTGCCTTTAGACTTGTAGGTTACTCTTGTTTTTTTATTGATTTGTGAATGTGAATGTGTAATGAATCACCTTGTCTAGACAAGCACGCTTTAGATCAGAGGTGGAGTCAGGATTTAAATTTTACGGGTTCAAGCTTAAAGGGCTTTAGCATTGGACCTATTATATTTTCAAAGTTATGGGTTCAGATCTTGAATTTTAGTAAATTTATGCTCCGCATTGAAAGTTATCTGCAAGGTTTAGAATTTAATTTCCATTGGTGTTAGGCTGTTTGGTTGGAACTGAAAGATGGGTTGGTCTTGGTATGCAAAAGATGGTCCTTAGTAAATCAAGAGAGGGGGGGGGGGTTACGAATAAAAAGGTGAATACAAGTTTAATCATGTAGCTATCATGGTTTGTCTTTTTACCTCTCTGTCAATTGTTGTGTAAGCACTGAGATTTTTTTTTTAACTTTTACTTGGTGTGTTGAATTGAAGTGTTGCGATGTTGCTTTGCTCATTTTGATTGTTTATCAAAATCCAAGAGGTTTACTAATGTACTTGTCATGTATGCCGAAATGTCGATTGTTATCTTTTAGAAACTTTGAATGTTTGATCAAGATTACAATTTCAAAAATGTGTGATGAATATTAAAGACGCTGTTGTAAGTGGCATGAGCTGGTAACTAATTGTGGAAGCTATCAAATATTAGGATTCCTATTCGTATTTTGCACGAGGAAATGGGATCGGAGGGGCCAAAATCTGTGACCATTCATGTCACGGGGTTCAAGAAATTTCACGGTGTAGCTCAGAATCCTACGGAGACAGCAGTTAGCAACTTGAGATATTATGTTGAAAAGAAAGGATTACCTGCTGGTGTGACCTTGGGTAGCTGTACTGTTCTTGAAACAGCTGGAGAGGGTGGACTTCCGACATTGTTGAAGGTTATAGAGGAGTCCTCTGCTGGAAACAGTTCAAATAATGGACAAGTCATATGGGTTAGTTCTGCCAAGACAAACCTTCTCCTTTAACTAATTTGTGTGGATTCATGTTTGCTCTTTAAACTGTCTTGTGCAGCAAATTGCCGGAATAATACGCGAATTATGCACATTTTTGTAGCATGAATAGCTGGATGTGTGGTTCTTTTTTTTCTGATTGTTTCTTTTTTATTTACTGCCTCTGAATTTTTGATACTTTGATGGGTAAATGTATTGTAGTGAGCTAATGATCATACTCCTATAGTCTAACAGAGACAGAAACACACCAACTGATTTCTTCCCATGTGTTACCTGGTACCTATTGCTGGTGGGAGGTGACAGGTATTCCGTGGAATTAGTCAAGGTGTGCGCAAGCTGGCCCGGAC
>JAJOOO010032185.1:0-11423 GCA_029582685.1 Solanum piurae
AGTGATGGAGTGTGGTAAAAAAAATATTTTACATTTTATTTTATAAAAGAAATATTATTTTTTTGGATAATAATTTTTAATTTTAAAATTTTAACTAATATTAATAATTTATTTAATTTTTGTCAAGGTTGAATGTTTTGTCCATGTGGAGTCTGATGTGATAATTTTTTAAAATAAAATAGAGAGTGTATTACACACACCATGATGAGAGTGATATAAAAGAGAGAGGTCTGTTTCTCAAACTAAAAAATGATAGTTTAGGTATGAAACTCACTCTCTCAATAGTTTAGGTATGAAACTCAAAAAAAGGGTATAGTTTAGGTATGTTCCAATTATAAATAAAGGTTAAGTTCGAGGTTCGATTTCGTGATTTCAAGTTTGTGGTTCCTTATTATAGTCCTTTCTTCTAGTGAAATAATTTTAACAAGAGGTAACACTTTATTATTTATTTTTTGTTTAGTTTTATGTCATGATTGTGCATGACTTGAGTCGTATGTTATAAAGTTGCTCAAATTTTATGTGTGTTTAATTTTCACACAGTAATATTGAAACATTTCCGTTTTGCTTTACTCTATAAGTTATCTCTAATCTTGTATTGTATGCAACTATCAATTAACAAAATGTCTCAAGTAGTATTCTCATAGTTTTTTTGGGTTCAGAGATTAAGAGTTACACTTTTTTTTAATGTATTTTATCTTAACTTGTAGGTATGTTAAAAATGTAAATGCATCTAATCAAAATTTGAATATGAAATAATTTTCTATTTGTTTAAAATTTTAGACTTTTATTATTTAAATAGTGTTTTGAATATAAATAGTAAAAAGGTAATTTAATCACTAATAAAACACTTGAGCTATCTAGTAATAAGTAAATATTAAGATATATATATATATATATATATATATATATATGACTCATTTTAAAAGCTTGTTTCGACTAAGAATGTGATTACACATCTTTTTATTGAAACATTAAAATAAACTCAAGGATGCGATGGGGCACCTTGTCAAATTATATAATTAACTTTAATTAATTTAAAATAGAGACTTATAGATAAAAAATATTAAGTGTGATGCAAAGAAGACAATTATGTCTCTAAATGTCAAGATTGAGAATGCGGTTACGTATCTAGGTTGAGACCAAATAAAAGTTCAACAATAGAAAAATGCAAGCAAATTGTAGCAGCTAACCATATATCCAAAATAGCTTAAGATAAGTATAAGTCAATAAAAGAGACCGTGCTAGAAGCACGGGGATCGAGGGATGCCTAATACTTCCCCTCGATCAACAAAATTACTTACCCAAATTTCTGGTTCGCATACCAAAATAAAGAGTCATTTCTTTTTGGTTAGGGATTTAAAAAAAGGTGACTTGAAAAACTATAAATCAATTCCAAATGGCGACTCTGAAAAATAAAAATATTCTATAATTCAATACCGTCACTTAAATTGGAAAAATATTTTTGCCCCCGTGCACGAAAAAGGTGTGTGACATCTCTGGCGACTCTACTGGGGAATAACCAGAATTTGAGCTTTGTTATATTGACTTTTATTTGATTTTATTATTTTATATTATTTGATATATTGTGTTTGATGGCCTAATGTGCTACTTGCTGCTCATTTATTGTTTTTTATATTTATATTATTGAACTATACTAATTTTTTTCTCTAACGCACACCTTATGAGCCTTTGAATACACTTAACACGCGTTCACAGGAATGTAGTTATACATCCTATTTTCCCTTGAGATAAAGCTAGAGTGTCTTGACAGCCAGTTAAGGATATTTAGTCACATATGTTAGGTGGGGTTGGACCAGCAATGAAGTTGGAATAGCGCTGCTATCGATAAGTTACCCCTCCCTGGCTCGAGTTGTCCATTCGAGTAAGCCAGTCTAGATACCTATCTTATTCAGGTTTGAACCTAGTAAAACTAGAACATAGACATGGTTATCCCTAGAAGACTCCGATTATTTGCATCATTTGCATGTGACTTAGTGAACCTCAAAATAAGAGTTGGGTTCATCCAGGCCAAGTATCCCTCTCTTACTTGACCACTTAGCTCATTTTTTATACTACATGAAAATACATTTATTTAGAAAGTCTCTATAAGTTGACGCATTTAAGTGTGATCAATGCAATGAAATAAAGTATCTTTTGATCTTATAAAAAAAAAATTCAAAAAAGAAAGAGAAAACACGAAAATATTTCTTCTTTTAGAAGTTATTATACATTTCTTAAAATAAAATAATTTTTTTTGCATTACTTAATTAAGAGGATAATAATATTTTTATTTAGATTTTTTTCATAAAGTTTGTAAAAAGAAAATTCAAAATATTTTACTCTCATAATACTTTGAAAATTTGCATTTGTCAAAATAAAAAAAAAAGTTTTAATATCTTAAAAGTTTTTTGACTATCCAACCTGAACAAATTACACACACATAATTCTCACCCCAATGAGATATGTAGGCAACCCTCTCTGAATTCGGTGACCTTTATTCAAAACTTTTCTGGTGCAATCCTCTACATACACAAAAAACGTACAGAAAAAAGGAACCAACACAGACACATATTTTTAGTTTACTTTTCTTTCAAAAATTTATCAATACATTCACATATTTTCTTCCCTTTTCATTATTAGTTTCATATAAATAAACACATATACCACTACATACAATGTACAAAAGGATTCGTGGGTGTTTTAATCAAGCTTCGATCAAGATTTTACGGTACTTATTCTCTCTATTTAATGTTAAACTTTATGTTATTTCTTTTATTTATTCATGGAATATGATGTAACTATGTGATATGTTTTCCCACACTTTTGTTTTATGCATAATTTGATTGAATGAAGAATGTGTTAAGTGTTATATCTCTTTTTAAATGAAAGTAGTTTTATTTGGTGAAAAAAATTATTGTTGTTTTATTTTGTCAAATAAAGAATGAGATTTATTTTAGCATTTCGTTATTGTTTTATTGGATTAATAAGAAATTATAATATGTGTATGCCTAATTTTGACATTAACTTAAAAATAAAAAATAAAAAAATAATATGTGTATGCCTAATTTTAACATTAACATTAAGAGTAAATAAAAATAAAAGAATACAAAATACTCCAAAATTTTATACTGTATCCTACAAGTTTAGATTATTTTATTTTATTCATAAGGAACTAATAATTTCTTATAACGTTAGATGATTTTTTTGACTCGTTTCAAAAGTCTGTTTCGATTAACAATGTGATTACACATCTTTTTTTTATGAGACATTAAAAAATAAACTCAAGGATACAGTGACGTACCTTGTCCAATAATATAATTAACTTCATTAATATAAATAGAGACTCATAGACAACATTATTAAGTGTGATGCGAAGAAGAGAGTTATGCCTCTAAGTGTCAAGACTAAGAATGCGGTTACGCATCTAGGTTGAGACCAAATAAAAGTTCAACAAATAAAAAATGCGAGCAAATTATTGCCTATAAAAATATATCCAAAAGATACTTAAAATAAGTATAAGTTAATAAAAGCAATGAGATACGTAGGCAACCCTCTCTGGATTCGGTGATCTTTATTCAAAATGGGTGGACCCACGCTCCGTGGTTGGGGAGTCGTGGGTCGAGACTTAGTCTCCCCAATCTTTCCCCCATTTTCCCCCTCGCTGATGTAAAGCACGAATGATCAGCACGAGGCGTAGCCCCACCTACGGTCCGTAGGTGGGGGAGTCGTGGATGGGTTTGTTTTTCTGCCCAAGTTCGGCCAAGGGTCAAGTGAATTAGGTAAGTTCTATTTTAATTATTAAAAGGTAGGGATGGTTTAAATTAGTTATTTAGACATATATAAGTGTATAATAACTATTAACTAACCCTTTTAACCCTCATAACTCACAAGACTTAAATCTAACCAACTCCTCTCTCAAAATATTCTCTCTTTAAGACTCCATTGAAGAACAAGTGCAAGGTCAAGATTAGGGTTCAAGTTCCAACCTTTTCAGTCCAATTTCGTGAGGAAAATATCAATCAAGGTATGGGAGACTTGATTCATGGAATACTTTTCTCCATGAAACCCTTCAACTCTTTAATTTCAAATTCATAAAACTAGGGTTTTCAATCTAACCATGGGTTCTTCCTAAAAATGATTTCTTTATGTTAATTGTCTTATATTATGGATGATTTGATGTTTAATGGTGATTTTTATTGAAAAATTCCCCATTTACCCATGAATTACCCCATGACCCCAACTTCATGAATTGTTATGGAAGTATTGATGCAAGATGAGTACTATGAATTGCATCTATGTTAATATAGTTATTGAATCTTGTTTTCTTCATGCCTAGTGTAGTATTTCTAGGTTTAATTGTGAAGCATGATTCATGGCCCTTGAAGGGGTAATTTTCTAGGGTTTGTACATGTTGATGAAAGTTGTGTATGAACTTATAATTCACTTGGAAAGTGAAGATCCTATGACTATTGTGTAAATTGAGGTAGTGTTGAAAGTTCATTCTTCCCTTACCCTTACACTTGATTATGTATGAATTGTCTAGAATTATGATAATGTTGTTGTGTTGATTGAAAGGCTATTCTCATGAAACACTATGAACAATTATGTGAAAGGCTTACTCACATGCTAATGATGATTCTAAGGTTGAAAGTTAGTTCTCACTTTATTGAATCTATGAGCTATTTTATGAGTTGTATTGAATGAAGGGCAAAGTATTCCTTCACACATGTAAATGCAATTCAAGACTAATTATGTATAATTTGGGAAGCAATGCTTAGCACCGAGTGGTTATGGTCAATGAGGTAGAGGCCCTCCCGTCAATACAATAGGCCGGGTCATCTAGATTATTCTCATGAGATGGAAACTCCTCCGCCAATACAATAGGTCGGGTTTCTACAAGCAATCTCTCTATCCCATAACTATGTGCCCACATAGGTCTTTAGCTAGTGGATCCACCTAATAGCTATACATTTAGTTCTACCTTAGGCAAGTAGGACACCTTCTTTCGGTGTGGGGTTACATGACATCGAATTACATGTAGCTCATATGATCTATGTCGGTTATGGCTACTTTCCCTATATGATAAGATAATGAATAAGACATGAACTATACTATGACGTCTTGGTAAGTTTTACTTAGTAGGAGTGGGGGTATGTGACTTCACTTTTACATTGTACAAGTAGACTTAGTAGGAGGTTATGGGATGGTTTCTTTATGTTATGTTGAGACATGAATGTATGCATGTATGTTGAATGGATAGCTGTTATGAATGCTTTCCTTATGTTTAAAGTAATGTACATGACTATTTCCTTATTTATGACTATTGAGTTTGATGAGGTCTAAAGATGATATGTATGACTAAGGTAGCTTCAAAGGAGTACTTAGTATGGTTGGTATTATGGGATGCCAACCATACATTGCACAAGTGTTCTTTAAGGGTTTCTAAGGTAATGATTTCATTACGTTATGAGTATAAATGTTATTATGGCTTGTCTTCTACATTGAGAGTGCATGTGGATTTCCAAACTTGACAAATGCACACTTTTTAACAAAAATGCCCTTTTTATCATATTTCAAGGATTTTATGCATTCTTCCATACTTAGTATTTTATGTCTAACCCATTTCTTCTACATCTACTATGAGTGTAGGCGCCGATCATTGAGACGTACTTCTACTTCCTTCAAGTGAAGCTTGTGTTGACTATTCCCTAGGCTTGGTGAGTCCTCAAGTTCGAGGGCAAGATGTTATTGTTTCTAGTTTCTATTGTACTTCTTATATTGAGACTCTATTGATGTTAAAAGGGCTATGTCCCTAAGATTGTATTTCTATGTTTTAGATGGTGATTGAGACAAAGTCTAGACTCTTATGATGTTCTTTTATGAAAAAGAAGTTTCACTTTGATTGTAAAAGTTTTAAATTTTCCGCATCATTCTTATGGCTTTATGTGTATGATTATGCTAAGGGCTTGTATGTGACCCCTTCGGGATCAAGGACGTCGTGTTACGTCTAGGGGTACCCTTAGGCCGTGACAAACTTGGTAGGGTCCTGCTATACTAATTCTCATTGTCTAGGAGGGTCCTGCTACACTAAATCCCATTGTCCAGGAGGGTCCTGCTACTCTAATTCTCATGTTTAGAAAGATCTTGCTTGATAGAATCGTCAAATGGAATCACACAACATTTCTTTTTGCCTCAGTTTGCACCAGAAAAGTTTTGTGAGTTATTAGTAATGGTAAGCTTCAAAATAATAAATGTTTCAAACTAGGAAGTGTATGTATCCCAAGAGAAAGAAAAAAGTAAACATCTCAAACTAGAAGGTGATTGTCCTAGGAGAAAAATAAATGTGATGCATGAATTTTCTTTTCTTGCAATGATTTTTCAAATTTGAGGTTTCAAGATAACCTTTATGTCAGCAACATTTCCCTTGTTTAGAAAAAGAAAGAAGAAAATATATGGGGTTTTTTTTTGTGATCGGTTTGTGGAATTGGCTTTGAAGATGATTGCTCTCGTTGTTGTCATGGTTGAAGTCGATTTCAACTTGGATAGACTGCTTTTGTGGGCTAACTAGACTATCCGAATAACCTTTATCCTTGAAGTCCTCTTCAATTGATTTTTTAAAACTAGAGTTCGATATATTGTTCCCCCATTCTAATCAATCACTGAATTCTGAACCTGTCAACTGCAACAAATTATTGTGAATATCCATCCTTCTTGAATCATGTCACCTTAGATATGTTGGCCAGACTTTAACTTTGTGCAATTGATAAAATGGTAGTAAATTTTAAAGGCATTTCTAGCTTACTTTAATAAAGATAAACACAAAGAAAATTACAAAAATAAATAAAATGATATAGAAGGAAAAGAAACAATGTATGACCCTTTACGGAAAGAAATGACTCATTGAAATATGAAGTTCAACTTTGATGATCATGACATACACTTTGAACAAAATGGCGTAGTCTGTCCAATCAATCTAAGCTTCCTCTTTGTCAAACTTTCAACTTTGAAGTTATACTTCTATAATCCAACTTTTGGACTAGATTTTTGACTAGCACTTGACTTCTATAATTCACAGACAAGTCTCTCTATTTTTTATTATCTCTCCCTCACTATCGTCTTACGGTGCCCTAAGGGTTTTCACCAATAAGACTCTCTCATTTTTTTTACTTTCTCTCAACTCAAATGATCTCCTATAGGGTTTTCGAGGATTTTAATCGATAAGATTCCCTCATTTTCACTCCTTATGCGAGTGGCATGACATTTTTCCTTATATAATCAACACTAAAAGCTTTATTGACTTGTCATTGTTAAAAATTGATCAGGAGGTCTTTATTTGAATTATAACGTGGCTTTTGGACAGGGTTGCAAAGAAAGGATCAGCATGAAAGCTCAAAGATATTGTATAACAGGGTTAAGACTTACAACTTTTGAAATCGAATTTTTTTTAAAATAATAATAATAATAATTATTATTATAATTATTATTTTTGCTCCAGTTTTTATGATGAGGACTTTCTAGACTTTTTTCTTGGTTGGACCGAACCTCAAAATAAGGCTGCCTACGTATCTTGTTAGAGCAAGGATCAGATCGAATGTAGTTCAGGAAGTTTGTTTTTTGTTGTTATTGGAATTTTTTTTCACTCCAACTTTTCTTTTCTCTTTTTTTTTGACTCTTTTTGACTCTTCTCTTTTCTTGACTTTTTTTTTACTATATTTTGATTCCAAAAGAGGGGTATGAAAGAAAATAAAATTAAGGCTCAAAAGGGGTAGCAAAGGATTACACGGTGTTTGGATATTAGAATAAAATGCCTTCGTCATATCAATTATTAAAAATGTCAAATAAAAGCAATGACCTTTAAGATGTGAAGTGAAACTCATACAATATTTCTTTGCAACATATGTATTGATGGATATGTATATCATTTTGTTGCATGTTTATCAGCTGAGAATCTCCATTTGAGTAATACCTTCTTGGCAACAATTGACATATGTCAAGTTAGATGAAATTTATCCTTTTTAACCATTTTTTTTATACTAAAGGAAGTATCAAGATGTCTAAGTCCTTTATTCACTCTCTTGATTTTATTTTTTTTACTTCTTTGAGGTATTCATTTCATGACTAGATATAATTTTAAGATCTGACCAAATTCCTCTTGCATATCATACCACAAAACCTGAATTGAAAAATAGATGCAGGAAAGCTAAAGAGCGCATATCAAAGTGACACAAAACAAATATTATATTAAGTAGACAATAGAAAGACTTGACGACAAGACAACAAACTAAGTTTCAGGTCATAGCCCTATAATAACCCAAACCATTACAAGACTCAACAAATGAACACATAAAAGAAATGACAGAAGGATATGACTCACTAAAATAAAATAAAATCAAAATCTGAATTGCGTAGCAGAAATGACGACAAAATAAACCATCCATACACTCTTTTCTATGGAAAAGAAGAGTGTATCTCAATCATCAAGTTTGAGATATTAGCCACTATTTTACACTTTTTCCATTACAGAAGCTCCACTAATTTCAATTGTCTTTTCTTGAGAATTGATAGAATTGTCACACTTTTTGCCATCACGTATCATATCACTAAAGTGTATGTCATTAGGCACTGGCGGCTGATTTTGAGTAACATTTGAGGGGTCATCATTTTGGACCACAATCATCTTTGCTTGGATAATTTTTTCCACCTCCCTTTATAAAGTTCGACAATCTTCAGTACTGGTCCCTGGAGCATCAGAGTGATAAGCACATCGCGTTGCGGGATTGAAATCATTTGCATGTGGATCTACATATTTTTGAGAAATTGGCTTTATCATATTCAAATATTTCAATTTCTAAAATAAACTTTTGTAAGACTCTCCAATTGGTGTGAAATTGTTCCTATGCCTCTGATTTCTCCCAAATTCCTGTCTTGGATGGAGATTGTAGGGAACTTGAAAATTCTTAGAAGGGGGGGGGCAAGCATTCTGATGTGTAGGCGCTCGCCATTGAGGATAATTAGTTGGATGTGGATAAGAATGTGGACTATAGACTGCATATTGAGGTGGGACCATAGAGTATTGTGTGCCTTGCATGGGGTTATAATGATGAAATTGAGATGGGTCATATTGATAAAGTGGCCCCCTTGAATTTCTTTGGGTCCTCGGCACAATAGTAGCTACATCTTCCTTCATTTTCTTTCCCCCAAGATTTTCTGATCCATTTTTAATAACTTGTGTCGTGGCTCTTAATGCAGCTTGACTAACAATCTTTCCAGACTTAATGCCATTTTCCACCATCTCTCCGATCTTAATAACTTCGGCAAATGTTTTTCCAACAACCGAAAGTAAATAATTAAAGTAATCAGGTTCTTGAGCTTGGAGAAAAACATCAATCATTTCAGACTCTCTCATCAGTGGCTTGACCCTAGCAGCTTGCTCCCTCCACCTAAAGGATATTCACGAAAACGTTCGGTGGTCTTTTTCCTGATGTATGCAAGTGAAGTACGATCTGGAACTATATCAATGTTATATTAAAATTGTTGAATAAAACATCGATCCAAATCATCCCATGTATGTGAGTTAGAAGTATCTTGATCTATGACCCATTTTGAGGTAATTCCCATCAAACTTTTCCCAAAATAAGCCATGAGCAATTCTTCTTTGCGTCTAGCCCCTCCTAGTTGATTATAATGTCACACCCCAGAAAAATTTTAAGCTAAGACTTGAACCGTTCTTCGTTGTGAGTAGGATTTTTCCGAGGAATTAAAATTTCTTAAGGGTAAGGTCACTAGATGTAGCACCTTGAGTTCGAGAAGGAATTAAATTGGAAATACTAAAATCTGAAATTTTATAAGTTATGATTAAGTATGAGTTTTGGGTCAGCTTCAAATGACTATAACTCCTAGCTCAGGATGATTTAGGTGTGCTACCAGATACCATAGCGAAGATATTTGAATTATCTTTCCAATGCCACCGAGTTTTCTAAGTTTTGAGTTCGGATGAGTGAGATATGACCTTTTGTAGTTAAATTGTCCAGTTAAGGAAAGTCAAAACTGGGTTTTAGAGGGGTATTTTGGTCTTTTCTTACCCAATCAGATTTAATTCGTTTTTAGTAATAATTTAGGGGTATAATCTGATTAGGTTCAGTTTAATAATCCTATTTTACACCTAGGTTTTTAGTTGAGAGTTCAAGAAGAGAAAAGAAGAAAAGAGAAGAAGAGAAAAGAGAAATGATGAAGGCGTTCGTCAACGTTCTTGAAAGTTGTTGCGGATTGTCACCATGGGTTTAATCCCTAAGAGGTATGTAAGTTTCCATAGTGGTGGGTTCTTTCACCCACACACCAATCATGATTTATTTAGCGTAATTTTGTTCTTGAAATTTAAAGATTAGAGTTCTTGATGAGTTTTTGATAATTGTTCTTGAAGTTTCATTATGTTTTGAAGGTAATTGAATCTACTTTCCAATCCCATCAGTTTCACGTCAATCCAATATCTGATTAAAAAGTTATGACTATTTTAGTACCCTATACAATGCTGTTACGAATTAGCCGATGGGAAAATATTGAAAATAATCGTTTTTGTCTTTTTACCTCCAAGAAAACCATCAACGAATTGACTAATAAAAAGCTCAAAACAATCGGATTTTCATCTTCACTCATGAAAATCATAATTTTTGGTTATAGAGATTTTAAGAAACTAACTCGAGAATCTCAAGAAAGGTCTTCTTGATTGTTTACCATCAAGCTAGGGTTTCAAGGTTTCTAATCAAGTTCTTCTTCAAGTTTCTTCAAGAATCTTGTACTTCTAGGTATGTAAGGCTATCATAGTGTTGGACTAGTTCGTCTCACGCCCTACATCTACTTTCTGATTAGTAAAAGAGTAATCTAGGATACTTTACCTTGATTTGAGTATTCTTGAGATAAGTTGATTTTGAGTTCTTGAATTCATGTTTCTTTTAAAAGTTCTATTCTTAATTATTGAATAGCTATATTGTTATTGAGATCTTCATATCATTAATCACAACTCTTGAATTCATAATTCAAATTCAAGAGAGAGTTAAGAGTAGAGTTCAAGGAAGTTTTTGAGTTCAATTGTGAATCCTTTGAGATCCATAATCGATTTGAGTTAACATTTTGAGAAAGTAAGTATGAGAATCAAAAGAGTTGTACATGAGTTCCTTATTGATATTTTGACCCTTGAGTCAAGTCGTTCATGCCCATAAACTCCGCATGCACGTCGTAAGTTGAGCATCCTTCAGAGAAGTGGTATCTTCAAGTTCTAAGCCTTTAAGTGTTGAGTTCCTAATCCCTTTTGAGAAGTATATTTGAGTTATTGAGTTGAGTAGTTCATGCTCATAATTCCGCATGAACTCTGAATTGAGCATTCTTGAAATGAGTAGTATCATTGAAGTTCTTGAGTTCCAAGTATT
>JAJOOO010032190.1:0-10122 GCA_029582685.1 Solanum piurae
AGCTCGAGAGAGAGAGTGGGGTAAGGCGTAGGCTGGTCTTCATGCGGCTAATGGGTGTCCGAGAGGAACGCATTTGAAACGGGGTAAGTTGCCCGAGAGGGAACTTATTTCCATTTAAAGCTTAGCCTAGTCACCATTATCTTACAAATTTTCTTTCAAAGGCATGTACCCAACTTCTTATCTCAATTTGTATTGCGGTCATACCCCAAGAATTCTTACCCATACTTGATTTTCTTGTTATTTTTGTTGTTTTTACTAATTGTGACAAACCCCCAAATCGATATTTGACACTTTTGTGTCACCCCCTTTAATTTACTATGTTTTTACTCATTAATGTATTTAGCTACGACTAGTTAAAACTAAATTTTATGTTTCTATCAATTCTCAAAACCACTCCCTTGGGACACAACCCCAACCTTTAGTTGGGTTACTATATTATCGATGATCGTAGATACTCGTATCGTAGGTTACTGTCGTTCGTCACGATAAGCATCATCAATCATGTTAATTTCAGCAGTAAATTTGTTCTAGAAAGTTGAAGGTTTGATTCTTGAATTGTGTTATTGAAATTGGCTTTCGGTCTTAAGTTTAGATCAGATTGATGAGTTCTTAAGGAAATCATTTCAATTTTAGAGTTGTGTTTGATTAGATTCTTGTGTACATGTATTGGGTATCGAAATCTAAAGAAAAATTGAGAAAAAGAACCAAATTTAGGCGAATTGGAGTTAGAAAGCGAGGAAGAAAAAATCGAGCAAAAAACCTGTACCAGGTCCGCGTCGCGGACCTGTTCCTTAAAAGTGAACTTTCTTTCTCCGCATCGCAGAGAGGTCGCAGACCCCTCTGCCTCAAAATATATTTCGCGACCAAATATTAATATGCATCTCCGCATCGCAGACTTGCTTTCAGATAGTGATTTCTTGATCGTTTCTCATGTTTAACTATCTAAAAACACTCATAAACATCACGAGATATTTTCTATCACAAATCATAACCTTGAATTCATAATTCAAATTCAAGGTAGAGTTAAGAGTTAAGTCTTGAAAGTTCTTTCAAACATTCTAGGAAAGTCCCTTTGAGTCCTTTTGAGGAGTCTTCTACAACTTCTAGTAACTTGTTTCAAGACTCGAGCAAGTGAGTATGAGAATGAGGAGAATGTACTCATGAGTATACATTTTCATCACGAGATCCTTCATATCATAAACCATAACTCTTGAATTCATAATTCACATTCAAGAGAGAGTTGAGAGTAGAGTTCAAGAAAGTCTTTTAGTTCAATTTTGAGTCATTCAGATCAACTATTGATTGAGATAAGTTTTGAGGAAGTAAGTATGAGAATGAATAGATTTTTATACATGAGTTCCATGTTGTTATGTAGAACCTCGAGTCGAGTCGTTCATGCCCATAAATTCCGCATGAACTTCATAAGTTAAGCATCTTTGAGAGGAGCAGTATCTTCAAGTTTTAAGTCTTGAGTATTGAATTCCTTATCCCTTTTGAAATTATATTCCTAATCATGGGACTATCACATGTTACCCATGAAGTCCTTGAGTTGAGTAGTTCATGCCCATAATTTCGCATGAATCCTATGAGTCGATCAATCTAGAGTTGAGTAGTATCATGAAGTCCTTGAGTTGAGATTGTTCATGTCCATAATTCCGCATGAACCCTCTAAGTTGAGTATTCTTGAAATGAGTATTACCATTGAAGTTCTTGAGTTCTGAGCTGTTGAGTCTCGAGTATTGAGTTCTATGTATGATTATTGAAAATCTTGAATTGAGTCGTTCACGTCCATAATTCGGCATGAACTTTATTCTAAGAAGTCTTTTACAAATTTTGCTAAACTTGTTTTAAGACTTGAGCACTTGAGTTGAGAAAGAATAGAGTCGAGTTTATTTTCTTTAAAATAATATATTGGAACTAATTATTCCCAAGAGTAAATGTTTTAATATTTAAAAGAGGATGAAACTGAGATTTACAAAATAGTTTTGAGCAGTTTGAGTAACATCTGTTTTTAGAGAAAGATTTTGAGTAATAACCTCAAACCACAGAAAGAGTTATATTTTTAAATAGATGAGTTGAGTATATTTGGGAGTAGTATTGAGCACCGATATGGGGGAGAGTTCATACAACTCACAACCCCTATAAACCATGTAGCCAACATGGGTAGAAAGGGTCATACTTTTTTGATGATTCCTTAATGCTTTTTAGCATAGACTAGTAGATCCACTTAGTTAAGAGGTCTTATACCTTGGCAAAGTATAGGACAATTCTGGCAGTATGGGCGAGACGTTGTATCATCACTTAGCTCATAGTGATGGTTTTGGGTTAGAGAAATTCCCACAGAGTTATTTTGTATTTTTATATACAAATAGAGTTTATTTTGTATCCTTGCATAAGAACTGAGTATATTGTATTCTTAAATATATTGAGTTTCTATCTACTGTTTTAACAGCTTTCCATTTATTGCATCTTTTATTGTTGCTTTATTTTGAGTTGAGTATCTAATCTTGAGTTGAGTATCTAATCCAGAGTTGAATATCTTATTATTGAGGTGAGCCTTCTTTGATTGAGTTGAGTTGAACTATAATTCACTGTGTTGAGTACCTTGTTGTTGAGTTGAGTCTTATTTCACTGAGTTGAGTATCTTATCCTTGAGTACTTCTAAGTTAAGCAAGTCTGAGTACCTTTGAGTATCCTTGAGATTGAGTTGAGTTGAGTGAGTTTGAGAAGCGGTAAGTACGTTTCCTTTTTATCAAGTTCAAGCTTATATTTATGCTTTAGAATTCCATTTACATGCTCATACATTCCATGTACTGAGCCATTTGGCCTGCATCATTTCATGATGTAGATACATGTATTCAGGATCATCAACAGGAGCTTTGTTGATACCACATTCGAGTTAGCTATGGTGAGCCTCCTTGCTTCCGGAGGGTTCCACTTGTACTTTCAGTTATATTAGTTGTTAGGATGTCGTGGGTCTTGTCCCGACTTCCATCTTTGTTAGTTAGAGGTTTCATAGATAGACAATAGTGTTTCAGAAGTCTGTTAATTTATTTTGTTAAATGTTTTAAAGACTTAAGTTGCCTATTTTATGGCAAGTTGAATATATTACTTTTATTCAGAGTTAATCATTTTAGTTTTTTTTAAGCTTTTGCATGCTTGTGTCAGTCTTCCGCTTGTAGTCAGCTAGGATGAGGGTTCACTTGGGGACTAACAATGGTTCTCGAGTGCCGGCAACGTCCAGGGTGTAAACTCGGGTCGTGACAATTATTCAACCGATTGTATTGCAAATAAATAATTAATAAAATTATTATTATGAACAAATAAAAATAAAAATTCAAGCATATAATAAAAAGAATAGAATAAAAATAAAATACTAACATGATGTGGGGATTCGAGATGCTGAATAACGATGATTGATGAACAAGAACGGAAAGAAATTGAAGAAACTCACAAGTCAGAAACATACTAATACAAGGATAGGAGTCAACATTGTTTTTATATAACTATAATTCTAATTTATGAAGGATTGAATTTTATTTAATTCTAAAAATAAAAAAGAATAGTTAGATTTTGAATGAATTAAAGTGGGTCAGTGTGTTTTTAATGAACTGTCTTGAATTTAAAACAAAAAATTTATAAATTTAAGAAAAGAAAAAAATGAAACGTGAAAAAAATAAAAAAAATTGTGAATAAAAAACACGCCCCATAGGGGATCAAACTCAAGACGTTGTGCTTTCTATGAGGCGCCTCTGCCACCTGAGCTAGGAGCACTCTGTTATAAGGGGTGTCCTTTTAATTCTTTTTCCTTTTAGTTTGTTTTTTTTTTGTTTTTTATATAGGTATATTCTGTCAAAAAAAATCGACGAAATTGTATCACGTGACATACCGTAGATGTACTTAAATCCGCCCCTGGTTGGGACAATGGAAAAGTCCTCTGGGATAAATTAAACACCTCTTTGTGATTTGGATAAACTCGAACATAACCTTTATATTGCATTATTACATTAGTATTACTAAAACCTACTATGACTTATAGAAAATTGAGGTCACTAAATGATATGAGTTTGAAAGAAAAGTAATATTATTGCATAACTCGATGATCTTTAAAAAATAATAGTCATTCTAACACTGATGGCTTAGTATTAAGCAAAGATCTATGTAAATATAGTAACTTGAGATTGTGTATCTAATTTTGTATGAAATGTAATATTCTATGAGATATTATATGATATATTATAGGAATAAGATATTCTCATACTATCTTTAGGAAAGATTTTAGGAGTAGGAGATTTAATCTCATGTATATATATTATTCTTTTCTAGGATGAAAAAGGGGTCATATTCTTCAAACACTAATCACTGTTTTTATATGGTATCGAAGCCATGGAAGGGGATGAAGGATCACAAAGAAATGAATCAACCAAAAAGAAAATCTCACCTTACGATTTAACTTCAAATGACAACCCAGGAAACTTGATCACGCAAGTACAATTGCGAGGAGAAATCATGAAGACTGGACTCGTGCAATGCTTACCTCATTGTGTGCTCGAAGGAAATGGGGATTTGTTGACGGAACAATCACACAACCGGAAGAAGGGTCTTCTTGGTTGGAGGACTGGTGGACAGTTCAGACCATGAAAGTATCATGGATTCGAAATACCATTGAACCAACTTTGCATTCAACCATATCACATATGGAGAATGAAAAAGATCTCTGGACATAAATTAAGGAACGGTTTTCAGTTGCCAATGGACCTCAGATTCAACAGTTGAAATCTGATTTGGCAAATTATAAGCAGTGTGGTATGGAAACTATAGCATACTATGGAAGGATGAAGGTTATATGGGACGAACTAGCAAATTATGAATAAATTCCTATGTGTACATGTAAAGGATGCAAATGTAACATAGGATCACAATTAAAAAAGCGACGGGAAGAAGAAAAATTGCATCAATTCCTTATGGGATTGGATGACACGATGACACGCTCTATAGGACTGTTAGAACCAACATGCTCGTTGCGGACCCATTGCCGACTCTAAATAGAGTTTACTCTATATAAATCCAACAGGAGAGGGTAAATACCATCGCTCGTGCAAAGAAAGGAAGAGGTGAGGTCATTGGACTTGTGGTTCAAACAAATAGCAGGACAAGGGAACGTGGAGAGGTTAAGGACAGATCAATGAATTGTACTCATTGTAAATGTTCTGTACATGAGGTAGATTTTTGCTTTCAGCTTATAGTCTACTCGGACTAATGGGGTGATCACCCTCATGGAGAAGGATTGACTAGTGGCAAGGGTAAGGGGTTGTCACAACAACAACGAACTGGTCTAAGCACTGGACGTGGTTGGGGTGGAGCAGTACATGCTAATGCTGCAAAACTACTATCGAAGGTACTCGAGAACAACTGGCATAGTCAATGATATGGCCAGTGTTGGCTTGAGCAATGAACAATGGTTGATTCTGCGTGATATGGTGAACAACCATAAAACTGGTACGGATGAGAGGATGACATTTAAACATGACAAAATCCCATGGATAACTGACATAGGGGCATCAAACCATATGACTGCAAACTTGAAGTGCATGATGGACTTGCGTAAAGTGGTTGAATATGTTGTGGGACTTCCAGATGGACAACATACAATAGCTACAAAAGAGGGATCTATAAAACTTAGCGAGAACTTGAAGCTTGAAAATGTTCTCATTGTGCCTCATTTAAAATGCAATTTAATTTCCGTATTGCAATTGATATATGAATTGATTGTATTGTTCAATTCAGTAAAATTTGTGTATTATGCAGGGCTCACTTCAAGGATGTTTATTGGTGCGGGTGAACGAAGGGATGGACTCTATTATTTTTGGATGGTACCACAAGCTATGGCAATAAAGAATGGGGTAGACTCACTTGATCTTTGGTACAAGCATCTAGGGCATCCTTCTTTAAGGGTTACCAAGTTAGTTTCCAATGTTATTCCCACTAATGATAGTGAGATGATGAATAAAGCTTTTGATGTTTGTCAACGAGCTAAGAAGACTAGAGATAGGTTTCCTTTAAGTGAAAACAAAGCTTGTTACAAGTTTGAACTCGTTCATTGTGATTTATGGGCTCCATACAGAAATATATCTTCATGTGATGCTTCATATTTTCTGACAATTGTAGATGACTATTTCCGTGCAGTATGGATAATTTTGTTAATTGATAAGAAGGAGGTGTCACACATGATGTTGAATTTTCTTTCCATGGTGGAAAGACAATATAATAAATAAGTTAAAATTATTCGAAGTGATAATGGGATGGAATTTACTTGCATGAAAAAATATTTTCTTGAACAGGGAATTTTTTTTCAAAGTTCTTGTGTCGGAACCCCACAACAAAATTGTAGGGTGGAGAAGAAACACAGGTGCATCTTGAATATAACACGAGCACTACGTTTTCAGGGAAATCATACAATTAATTTTTTGGGAGAATGTGTGTTGGTTGCAGGTTACTTGATTAATAGAACTCCTTCTTTAATTTTAAATGGAAAAACTCCGTATGAAATTTTGCATGGAGAGCCTCCTTCTTATAGGAACTTGAGGATCTTTGGTTCACTGTGTTATACTCACAATCAGGGAAGAAAATGAGATAAAGTTACAAGTAAGAGCCGTAAATGTATTTTTGTTGGGTACCCATACGGGAAAAAAGGTTGGAAATTATATGATCTTGAAACAAATGAATATTTTGTTTCTAGAGATGTTGTATTTTTGAGAATGAATTCCCATTTATCCAACAAGTTCCCAGTTCTTATGAGAATATTGAAAAAGTTGTTGTTGATAATGGATCTGTTGATGATGATTTTGAGAGACATATTGGAGTTGAGAATGAAGAACACCAACCAGTGATTAATATGTCTGATTCACAAGTTAATGAGGTGCAAGATGTTCAAGAAATGGGAGAAGGAGACTTGTCTAGTATCCAAGAGGTAGAGGGCAGCGAAGAACAAAATAATGAACCTCAATTGGATTGTGGACATCGAATAAAACAACAGCTTGTTTGCCTATGCGATTATGCTACTAATAATATCCAGAAATTTAGTCCTTCCACTAGTTCATCCACTACAACGCATACCTTAGGTACACCTTACCCAATAACACATTATGTGAATTGTGACAAACTTTCTTTGCGATATTGAAATTTTCTTGTAGCTATTACTACAGATCATGAGCCATATTTTTCAGAAGTAGTGAAAGATGAAAGGTGGAGACAAGCAATGCAAATTGAAATTGAGGCTCTTGAAAAGAATGAGACATGAGTAATTGAAAAATTACCACCTTAAAAGAAATCACTCTGTTGCAAGTGGGTTTATACAATAAAATATCATTATGATGGTTCTGTGGAGCAACACAAAGAACGACTAGTAATATTTTGCAACCATCTAAAAGAGGAAATTGACTATAATGAAACATTTGCTCCAGTTGTCAAGATGGTTACCGTCCGGATATTTTTAGTTATAGCTGCAGCAAAGCAGTGGGAGTTGCATCAAATGGATGTTCAAAATGCTTTTCTTCATGGAGACCTCCAAGAAGAATTGTACATGAAAATGCCTCCAGGCTTCATATTACAACATTCTGATATGGGTTTTAGACTACAATAATTACTGTATGGATTGAAGCAGGCCCCAAGATGTTGGTTCACAAAGTTATCAACTTCCTTGAAGGAGTATGGTTTCATGCAATCCTACTCTGACTACTCATTGTTTACTTTACAGAAGAATGATATACAACTTAATGTTCTTGTCTATGTGGATGACTTGATAATTTCTGCAAATGATCATAGTGCCATCCAAAAATTTAAAAGCTATTTGAGTGATTATTTTCACATGAAAGATTTAGGCACTTTGAAGTATTTTTTGGGCATTGAAGTTGCGAGAAATTCAGAAGGCATTTTCCAATGTCAATGTAAGTATGCTTTGGATATTATTTCTGAAGTTGGATTACTAGAAGTCAAACCTGCAAATGTTCCTATGGAGCCAAATCACAAGTTAGCACTAGAGGAAGGAAGTCCACTTGCTGATCCAGAGAGGTATCGACGATTAATAGGTCGTCTCATATATTTGTGTTTCACTAGACCAGAGTTGTCCTATTGTGTGCATGTATAACCCCATTGATGCATTGCCCACAAGAAGAACACTGGGAAGCAGCGCTACGAGTTGTTCAATTTTTAAAAGGAAAACCTGGACAAGGTATCTTATTGCGTAGTGCATGTCATTTAAAGCTATATGGATGGTGCGATTCAGATTGGGCAGGTTGTTCTTTAACACGGCGATCTCTCACTGGGTGGTTTGTTCTCTTAGGTAATTCACCAATATCTTAAAAGACTAAGAAATAACAAACGGTGTCCAGGTCATCTGCAGATGTTGAATACAGATTTATGGCCACCACAACTTGTGAATTAAAGTGGCTAAAGGGAATTTTTTCCAAGGGGTGACACATCATACTCCAATAAGACTATATTGTGATAGTCAGTGCTACATATAGCAAAGAATTCAGTATTTCATGAAAGGACGAAACATATAGAAATAGATTGTCATTTTCTCCGAGATGAGATAACGAAGGGAAACATTCATCCAACATATGTTTCCTCTAAAGTGCAGCTCGCTGATATTTTTACAAAAGCATTAGGAAAGCATCAGTTTGACTACCTTCTTTGCAAGTTGGGCATTCAAAATCTTCACGCACCAACTTGAGGGGGGGTTATTAAGCAAAGATCTGTGTAAATATAGTAAATTTAGATTGTGTATCTAATTTTGTGAGAAATGTAATATTCTATGAGATATTATATGATTTATTATAGGAATAAGATATTTTCAGAATATCTTTAGGGAATATTTTAGGAGTAGGAGATTCAATCTCATGTATATATATTCTTTTTTCTGGAATGAGAAAGGGGTCAGATTCTTCAAACACTAATCACTGTTTTTATACTTAGACTTAATTTTCAAGTAAAATTGTTCAAGAAAATAGTAAAAGTAGATAAAATTCTAATCAGTATACTTAATTACATAAACAAATTAATTCTTTTTCAAATGCCTAATAGTAGCCATGAGATTCTTTTCAAAAAAAAAACCATCAACAAGGTCTCGCAAGTGATTTAATCGGTTAACTATATTACAAACTGAACAATAAATATTAAAGAAATCAAGTATAAAAGTATTATAATAATCTTACATCTCAAAAAGCTAGAATTTTTTTTTTTTTTTTTTTTTTATATATATATGATATTTTTATAAAAGAAATATTTTGGTCTCTAATTATAATTTCGCTTTAGGCCCCAGATAACAAATCACTATTTGGAAAAGGGGAGGAACTAGCCCTTAAGGTTTGAGCTCACGAGAACAATGTAACTTTTGTTCATACTTTGTATTTATATTAAAATATCTATAAAATAATTATAAATAGTCGATTTTTATTAAAATTCATACTCTTCAAAACCTAAATTCACATCTGATTTGAAAAATATTTTTTCCAAAGCAACTCACTTCATACCAAACCTTTTGTAGGAGGTAGGCAGGGAGTTCTAATACATGAAATAAATCGATGCATGCTAGGAGAGCCACATCAACTTATTAATGGTTATGTTAATAAGGGGCTGTTTGGTTACTGGATAAGGGCAAAGTTAATACATGAATAACTTTATTCATGTATAAATTTTATACAATGTTTGGTTGGTGTGTCTCCAATGTTGTATAAAAGTTATACATGTATTGATTTTATGTGGTGATTAATTGTACTTTTGTAATGCTTCATAGCTAATACTTACATAACTTATGAAGAAATCTATGTATAATTTTATGCAGGGTAGAAGGTGGAATAAGTTATGAAGATATTAGTTATACATGGATTAAAATAATAAAATTACATATTTACCCTTAATTTGTTTACTTATTTGTTTGTAAATAATAATGTATATTAATTTACAAAATTAAGGAGTTATATCTTTTCTTTTTTTTAAAAATGACTTGGTCTATTTCTGTAACTTGCAGTTAGGTTATTTATATCTGGGGGGGGGGGGGGGGGGGGGGGGGGGGGGGGGGGGGGGGGGGGGGGGGGGGGGGGGGGGGGGGGGGGGGGGGGG
>JAJOOO010032204.1:0-10527 GCA_029582685.1 Solanum piurae
ATGAGAATCCTCACAATGATATCAAATTGGTACTACTTGAACCTTGAGGACAAGGTTCTTATTGGGGCTGAAGGTATTGTTATGAATGGGCCTAGACCAGTATTGACAAAGCAGCCCAAAGCCGAATTAAAAGGCTATGTGTGGGATCCGGGTTGATAAATAGAGACTTGGGAGAGCAAAATAGGTTTATGCAAATTATGTGAAGCTTTGGCTTTCTGATCCTCTCATCTCCTTTCTATGGTCTAGAATCTCATCCCCTTCTAGTTACCTTCTTCTATGTTATCTATCTATAATTAGTGTGTTGTTACTTTGTTGTGGGTATTATACGTTGTAACTTGTATTCCGTAATAACAATATATATATCAGTGTTTGTATTGAAAATTGAGTTTGTTACAGAAAGGATAACATTTTTATAGAAGAAAACTTATTGAATTACTTTGAATTGTCTTGAGTTTTGGTTATTATGATTTTGACTATGTTAGTTGCTTTTATTGATTTGATCTATACATTATTGTTTCATTCCGCTATTTCATATGTACTTGCGCCCACGGGCGATGGGGGCGTTGCTTTTCTTTTTATTGATGCAGACTCATGTATGCAGATACGTGATCAGGCCGCTTGTTAGGTTCCATATCTTGTGTTACTAGTGAACCCTTCTCTGCTTCTAGGACTTAGTCTACATATTTTAGGAAGTTATGTTTCTTTTTAAGGTATACCAGGGGCCTTGTCCCGATTGACACTATTCAGTTATGTTTCGAGGCTTCATAGACAGATGAATATTTATGTTATGTTTGAACCTTTATAATATTGTTACAAAATATGTAAAACTAATAATTGCTAGAAAAATTGATAGACATACCGATGCCTTGCTTGTTCCTGATTCTCCTGTTTCCATTTTTGCTGAATTAAATCTCCAACCAGCCTTCAATTACTAGGGAATTGATTTTTCAATGAATCATATGCATATTTAATAAGGATAAATATGTTCTCTAATATTTTTAACCAATCAAATATGAAAAAATTGAAAAAATAGTTTATAGCGGAAAGAAAAAAAAAAGATCAGAGGCAGATCTTGATGCCAGGAAATAAATTCTTTCAACTACTATGTATTGAAGCATAATAATCGATAAGAGAGAGTTGCTCGTATCATTATGTATATCCAACATAGTCAAAACTATAAATCATTTTTCTAGTTCTTATAATTATGTATATAATCCACAAATAAACAAAAAGGAGATATTACTCTACTTAATTCCTTTGAGTCCAAATATTTCTTTCAAATCACTAAAATACATGTAAAATGAAATAAGAAAGAGTAAATAAGAGAAATATTACAATACCTTTTTTCTTTACTTCCAAGCTAATCTCTATTCTGCTTAAATGTTTCTGAGAATAAAACTTAAAAAGCTAATAAAAGCCAGTTGACATTTTATGGCTTATCATAATTTATGACGTCTAATGGAATTAAGGTCACGTATTATAATACTCCCTCTCCGTTCCCTTTTAGTTGTCATGTTGCGCTTTCTGAAAGTCAATTTGACTAATTCTCAAAGTTAAATTAGATTACATTAATTCGATATTTTAAACTAAAAATTTAGATATTCAAAAACTATACGAAAATACTATAAATTGTAATTTTTTGCATATCAATATGATGAAAAAATACATCTTAAAATGTCCGTCAAAATTCTTATTGTTTGACTCCAAAAATGAAAACTATGACCACTAAAAGGGGACCGAGGGAATACCAAATCACTACTAATTACCCATTAAAATGTTAAGTTGGTCAATAGCTCACGATACCATGTTCTTATAATTTTATGTTTATTTTATAAAGGTTTTTTATTTGTATATTTAATTTTTTTGAAAGAGTCGTTTTTTTCTATTCAGTTCAAGTATAAGAATAATTTCTTCAAAAAAATCCCACTTACTAATAGTTAGTTATTTTTAAATTAAAAATAAATAAAAATACTAATCTTAGTTCTGTCAACGAAAATTTAAGCAAATTAGTCAATTAAACAGACAAAAACAGGCGGAAAATGTGGATCTGCCAATAAATAAAGGAGCCATTTGGTAATAGAAATTATTTATCTATTTTGAAATAATTTTTTACTTTATTTAAATATTAATGTTTAATCATGAAAATTTTAAATTCAATTGTATTTGAAATGTCAACTGATAAATACTTATTCACTTGCAAATATATTTATGGATACTTGGTTTTCATAATTCAAAATATTATAAACCAAAACTAATCAGTTTCAAATCGTAGATTTTCAGCAAGGTCATCCTCTCTACCTTCATTTTTTTTCTTCTGAGGCAGTAACTTGCTGAAGAATTTCCCGTAACACCTTTGACTTATTATACTTATGGGAAACAGTGCACCAAGCACGAACATTGAAATGACTAGCAACTAATGTATTGTTAAAAACATTGTTTGCCAGAGTAGTTTTATGGAGTCCTGGCATTCTGACAATCGAAATGACATCAAGCTCGGATTCATGTTCATCAAGGAGCTGGTCGATGATCCAGGTTTCATCTTTCTCATGACCTGTCGAACTTAACACGATAGAAAACTCAGTAATCAACACAGAAATAACAGGGAAAGAAAGGAAGAAACAGAAACTGAAAACAGTTTGCAGAGAAAAGTTGCTTAATATTTTATTTAATACGTTCAGTGGCCTAATATAGGCTTACATAATTTGTGGAATCATAATCCCACTGAACTACTTGTCCTAAACTCTAGGAAAACTGATAAGTTTAATGTTTTCCGATGTTTTGATGATCTTCACAAATGCAAGGACCCGGTCCTTTGCCGAGTGTTCTCGTCCAGGGCAACGTGCTATACAGCTGAAAAGCTGTCTTGTCAGAGGTTGGTGAAGTCGTCAGCGTACTAAGCCAATCCGAACCTGTTGTTATTTTGATTGCTTGTATTTGTGCTTAACTTGTAGGATTCATTTCACTCTTGTTAAAAATGTTTCAAAACCTTGTGTGAATCATTGTAAGAACATAGTTGAGGGCAACTTTGTGTCTTACGGTCAAAAGTCTATATTAATCAGTGAGGATTAGTATTTTCGTTATGTTCTGTATTTACTTTTGTGCATCTAAAGGACCTGGACCATCGTAGTTAGTGGACACATACATTCCAACAAAAACAAATCTGCACTAACTACAACTAGGAAAATATCAGGAACTATTTAAATAACAAAGTGACAACTAACAGCTGCTGGTGACTCATATTACAAAATATCAATAGGGTCATCCCCATTCTTATCCCCCAGCTGTAAACTGCTGGTGACTTCTTCCACCATAATCTTGATCTTATCAAGTGTCATTTGGTTTTGAGGATAGAGATATTGAGTAGTTGTTTTGTTGGCCTTGAGGATAGGATAGAAATGTGTGAGATGTCGGAATACTTGTCGAAGAATCTTGAAGTCAGTCATGAGGGGGTGAAGCAATTTAGAACAATACATTGGTAGATCATGGAGGTGTCTAAATAATCAACCCGTAATCTCATATAACTTTGGATTTCCATCAACACCCATAGCTTGGATATCTACTTTATATTTATCTTTATCAAAAAGTGACTTTTTTATATTTATTCAGGGACATCCTGCAATTAAAGTCATCCAAAGTCAATACTATTTTTCATTTTAATTTGTTTGTTTTTTTTCCCTTCGAATTTGTATTTTTTTTTTTTGACAATTCTTTAATATCAATTGTTCACGTGATAATGTTTAAGACCACAAGATTAAGCGATATTTTGGTATATTCTACACATTTTTAGTTTAAAACTACAAAATTCTAAAATCTTTTTTACTTTCTGAAACTCATTGTCAAGTCAAAATCAGACAAATAAATTGAAACCATGTAGAGAGACTGTGACATTATACCAGGTTTAGCCTATATTTGTGTATAATTAAGCATGCACCTTTTATATACTAGTATTATACAAGATTGACACATTATGTATAGTACTATAATTTTGTATGATATTGCATATTAGGTTACATGGTATAATTTTTGTTGTAATAGGTTGGATTAATAAAATGGTTATAATGGGTTTGGCTTAAGAATAAACATTGCCAAGTCAAGTAAGGTGGACAAAAATATCATCTAGTAAACTGCTAATGATCTTTGAAAGGACCATAGAACTGTTTAAACAATGAAAAAACAAAGAGTTATCCCAACATCAACTATAACATTGTAGACAAAATAAAAAAGCAAATGAGAAAGAAGAGTTGCTCTATCATGTCAAAAGATATAGCTGATAGCAAAGACGCAACTTTATTTCTTAACTAACTCCACTAAGTAAGGGCCACTCCAGCCTCTCGTGGCCTTGCCATAAGCAGGATGTTGTCATTACCCAATAATCTCCTTCAATCTCTACACCAAGTTCAAATCAGCTACTATATCACCCCGCCTTGCCTACCGTTTCACTATCCTACTAGCCATCTGCAATGTCTAAATTTCCAACGCTTTACTGCAAATAAAACAAATTACTAATGAGGGGCGAAGCAATTCACAGTTTACATGAAAGAAAACACTCAAAATATTAATTTAAAACATCTCCACAACCACGAAATGAAAAAAACTAGTAATCAGATGAACTGAGACTGCAAATGCATTAATACTCGCATCTATGCATTGTAGACACTTAATCCTATATAAAATTGAACAAATATACACACGTGTAGGATGCGAAATTCCACAAATAATGCAATATAGAAAACACGTGTCTACTTGTTCAACCAAAGTTGGAGGGCATAGATGCCAATTGAGGCCATTTTTCTATTTCAGTATTTCAGAAAACAGAGGCTACGACCAGGGCCGTCTTAACCCCTAGGCCACTAAAGCCATCACTTGGGGCCCCCATTTTTTTAAAATAATTACTTATATATTTTATTTTTAAAAAAAATTATGTGTACTAAGAGTGCTATGATTTCTACTAAGGAAATTACATATGTGATGAATATAAACCTGATTTTCTTAAGAAACAATTTGATGAAAATATGAATAAGAAAATCACTAAGTCCCCTGAATAATCTTTAGAGTTGATTACTTTATATATGTAGAGTAGATCAAAGTATTTTTTATACTTCAAAATAGATTTGAATCAATTGAATCATATAAGAATATTTTTGATTTCTTATTTAGTGGTAAAATATTGAGATTATCATATGATGAAATTTTTTAAAAAATATTGTCTTAACCTTGGACTTTCTTTAACTCATAATAGTTATTCTGAAATTGATGGTTTAGATTTGTTTTTTTAATTAAAAGTGTTAAGAGAAATAATACAAGTAGAAGATAATGATCTAATGAAAATACTCAATCAAATAAAAAGACTTGATTCTTTTCCAAATACACATATTGCTTATAGGATAATGTTAACAGTTCTTGTAACCGTTGCCTCAACCGATTTATTTTCGAAATTAAAATTGATTAAATCTTCTTTAAGATCAACAATGTCTCGAGATCTAGAGATTGAATGAATTAGCTATATTATCATTTGAAAAAGAATTATTAAAACAGTACTTAATGACTTTGCATCTAAAATAGCTAGAAAAATATATTTTAAATAAAAGTATATATGATGAAAAAAACAAAATATTAGGGCCCCTTTCTTAAGTTTCGCTTTAGGCCCTCAATGTTGTTGAGTCGGCCCTGGCTACGACAGGCATGTATTGCCATCCAACAGAAAGTGCTTATACCAGTTAGTTAAAATTGAACTCAAAGATATATACATGATGATGATATGAAAACAAACACACGATTAAATAATTAAAACGAATGAAGATGTAAGAAATTAATTACCTCTTCTCCGTAGCCTAAAAATGCACTATGATATATGGACATGAAGTCTGTCCTCTCCTGTGTAAGCTGCCACATCTTTCTTAATTTCCATGGCTGAATCTCCAACCTCACGCTTACTTTGAACCACTTGAATAGACTTTAAAGTGTCTATATCCCCAAATACAGAAGGGATCTCTCTAAGCATGTAACAACGTTCTAGTATTAATTCCTCAAGCTTGGGAAAAGTTTCCTTATCAACTTCCCATTCTGAAAGGTTGACCTCTCGCAAAGTCAAAGTCTTAAGACTTTGATACATGTCCTCACTTGCATCCCACTTATCCTCCATGAAATTAGACTTTATAAACTCCAGAATTTCAAGCTGAGGCAATTCCGCGATTGCTGACAACAAAGCAGGTGCCATGGTAAACCAACACAACCGTAACTCTTTCAAGCTGCTAGGGAAGTGATATTCATTGGGATAAACATAATCATTCCATGGGTTGAAGAGAGATACAAAGAGTGATTCAAGTTTGTTAAGGACATCAAACTTGGGAAACCAATCGCAGTGTGTAGGAGGATTTACCGGATCGTTGATTTGGCAATCAAGGTGCTGAAGATTTGGGAACTTCTTCAGAGCATCATTCGTGACTTCAGAATATGAGATATAAACATGGGATAAAGTTGTTAGCTTTGAATTCTCACCTACCAATATTCTACTTTGGATATTGTCCCTGTCCTCTTCCTTTTCAAAGAAACAACTTATGTCAATTTTCACATGTTTCAGCTTTGACAGTTTGAATATTCTGGGCATTAATACCATGATGGAATATCTAGTATTGATCAATAGAGTTTCCAGATTCTGGAGGTTCAACCACGACACTGGGATAGCTTTTACATCTCGAGTCCGAATCCTTAAGAACCTCAAATGAAATAGGGAGCCTATTTCTTCCATTGAAGAATCTTCCAGAATAATGCTATCCAGTTGCAACACTCTAACAAGTCTCAAGTGTCTTGTGTGACAGATATACCTGGAGTTAAGAAGTGAACCGCTCACTTTCAAAGATATGAGATGCTTACTACCAAATGAACAATTATAAAAATTGAACAAACAACGTCTTTTGTGGAGTTGCAAATAGTTGTCAGTATGAATGGTTAGATGATGGTGTAGGAAATCAGAAGCATGAAGTGGATCAGCTGAATTGATTAACTTGAAAAGTTTTTCCTTTTTCGCTTTTACTGAACAAAAATCGTGCACAACATCATGCACATAGCAAACCTTGATCATTACAGACATCATCGAACAACTCTTGTAGGGGATATGGTCCATCATTATCAGACTACTGGAAATTAAAGCATCCAAGTAACTTTGAGCTGCTTCCTCTAAACTACTCTTGGAACGGATATCATGTTCCACTAACCCTTCGGCCATCCACAACTGCATCAATTTAGAGACTGGAGTTCGTTTGCTCTTTTGAGATCTTGCGAAGTAAAGCAGCAAAGGCTTCAGGTGGCATGGTAAATGGTCATAACTTAATTGCATAACCTTCATCATCTGCAAATTGTTGTTTGAAGAAATAAAGGAATCCAGATTATGTTGTATCTTCAGCCACAAATCCTTTTCCTTTTTCTTTCCTCTAACAATTACTCCAGCAATCAAAACAATAGCCAAGGGAAGTCCTTTACATTTCTCAACTATTTGGTGTCCAATATCTGACAGTTCAGCAGGACAACTTCCTTCTTCAAATACCCTTTTTACGAATAAATCCCAACTTTTTTCAGGTGTTAAAAGTTGAAGGTGGAGAGGATCACTATGGCATTTGGCTTGCAAACCTACCTTGCTACTTCGGCTGGTTAAGATAATTCTATTTCCTCTCTTAACCTTTGGAAAACATGCTATTAACATTTCCTCTGTTGCAATATCCCACACATCATCCAAGACGATGAGGTACCTTTTATCGTACAGTGCTACTCGTAGCTTTTCAGCAAGGTCGTCCTCACTTTCTTTTCCTCCCGAGCCAGTAACTTGCCGAAGAATCTCCTGCAACACCTTTGACTTGTTATACTTTTGGGAAACAGTGCACTTAGCACGAACATTGAAATGACTAGCAACTAATGTATTGTTATACACTTTATTGGCAAGAGTAGTTTTACCGAGTCCTGGCATTCCGACAATGGAAATGACATCAAGCTCGGATTCATGTTCATCAAGGAGCTGGCTAATGATCCGGGCTTCGTCTTCCTCATGACCTACTGTTACCTCAACAAAAGATGATGAGGTTGACTCAATTGGACCGTTGGAAGACTTTGCATCAAGGGGTTCATCCCCATTCTTATCCTCCAGCTGTAAACCAGTGACTTGTGCCACAATAAGCTTGATCTTATCAGTGACATTCGGAAGTGAGAAGATTAAATGCGAGAGAGCTTTATCTCTGACAAGAATGGAATTAGTGACATGTTCTGCCTCATATGCCACATCTAAAGAATGCAACCAACAATCTTTAACTACTCCACTACTGTCATCCAATGTTTTCCTGATTTTCTCGAAAGATGATGTTAGGAATTGAAGGCTTTGTTTCACCATCCCAATTTCTTTCTTTATGAGAGAAACTGAATAAGCATTGGAAATGAGCAAATCATTTAAATGTCTGATTAGAAGATTCATGAAGAGGAAACCATCATCCATAGGAAAACGAAGTTGAGATGACTCCGGGGCTTTTAAAAAAATCTGTCTGATATCTCCCTTCATTTGTTCAATTTCTTGCAAAAAGTCTGGAGCTGAAAATTCCTCTTCGTTGATATTATTCGCAGAGATCTCCTCCAACATCTTGCTCACCAGAATAGATATCTTCCTTGTAACTTCTCCAACATGTGCCAACATTTCGTTCAATTTTTCACGATGGATAAACCGCTTTGGTATATCAGTGAGAAAGATCAATAGGAACTCCATCATGACATTAATGCTTTGAGTTGGAGCGTAATTAGAAGCTACTGCACCAGCCATGCGGCCTTGGAGATGAATGAGATAATTTTGAAGTATCCTTGGAGATGATTTTAGGATTTGCTTAACAAATCCTTCTAGTTCTTTTGACCTTGATTCTTTGATGAGCTTAGAAGTACAAATGTATAGAACCTCCAGCTGAAGAGGGATTATGTCGATGAGTAGAGAAGTGATCTTGGAAGAGCATAGAGAGATGCCCTTATCGTCCCAGTATTTATACTTTCCAGCACAAAGATCGAAACAGAATTGTGTTACTCTATCAACTGTCATTTGGTACCGAGCATTGAGAAATTCTGTTGTTGTTTTGTTGGCGGTGATGTATTCCAACTCATAGAAATCTCTGAGATGTCTGCACACTTGCTGAAGAATCTTGTATTCACTCATGAGGGGTAGAAGCAAATTAGAACAATACTTTGGTAGATCATGGAGGTTCTTGAGGAGGCTGTCCATATATTCAAACATATTTTCCTCAGTCATCATGCTTACTTTCTCCAATATCAAATAACTTTTGATTTCTTTCAGCAGGTAAGGCGCAAGACTATCCATGATGTATTTTACTAGGATAAATTCATCTCCATTGAAAATTGAATCTGTTATTCTACTAAACTTAACTATTTCCATGTACATCCTCTCATTAAAGTCATCCAAATTCGAATTCCCAAACAGGACAAATGTTTTTAGGAATCTCAATTCCATTCTTAGCTTTTCAATGTCATCCCATTTTGAAGCAATGAATTCATTCTTTATTTTCTTCAAGCCATTCAAGAAATCATCAATATGATCCCTCATTTTTCTTCTTTCTTCCTCTAATGGTAGACATACCTTTCTTCTTCTTCTAACCCACTTTTCTTTTTCCATTTATGCCAGATTCAATTTCCACAGGATTGATGTTTCAACTAATCACATGCACATTTAAATAAGAATAAAAATTAGAAACACAGCATATATATTCTATAATAGTATATAAGGATCCCCGTCCTCGGGTCCTGAAAAAGACACTAGAGAGACAAGATCTAAATTTACACAAACCAGAAATTATTTTCTGGATTTTTAAAAATAAATATTAAGAAAATAACTATTTCCTCTTTACCGAACACATCCTATCTTAAAATAGTTTTCCTATATCATGATATATTAAGATCTTATATGTAGAACCAACCAAGATCTATATCAACATAAACTACGTTGAAAGGTCTTACATATTATGATTAGAGACCTTAATCTCCTTTTTACAAGCTTGGACCCTATAGTGTGTTTGGTACGAATGAAAATATGTGAGCCTTTTTATTTATTTTTTAGTGTTTGATAAACAAGTAGAAAATACTATTTTAAAATTATTTTATATATAATCTAGACAAATTAGTGTGTAATGTCTCTTGCAGAACTTATTGTTGACACCCAATTTTGACCCTCCCCGATTGGAATTAATTCTCGAGCTTCTTAGATTTCAAATGATTTGGAATAATTAATTTATAAAATTTAAATATTTTTCAAGATTCTTAAAGCGATTTAGTCGGCTTTATAATATTTTAGATAATAATTGGTTTATAATTACTTATATAATTAACGTGCATTATTAATAATTGGAAATCATCTTGAAAGATTTTGCATTTTTAAAAAAAAAATAAAAATTTAAAACTATTTTATTAATTTAGTTTAGTGTAAATTATAGTCATACGGCTTTATATTATTTTAGATAATTAATGTTTTTACATAATTACTTATATGATTAA
>JAJOOO010032209.1:0-10445 GCA_029582685.1 Solanum piurae
ATCCCTTTTTGGTTATTGTCTTTCATGATTATTACGTTTATATTTTATGTTTGAATTACATCTATAATAGGTATACTTATAAGTATTGTGTTTTAAGTTTTACTTATGATTTATATTAGAAAGTATATTTAAGGGATTAAATATTATTACTTTGGTTATATATATTACTATTAATTATTGACATAACCGAATAACCAAACCGAAAAAAGCCAAACCGGATAGAGAAAAATCAAACCAAACCAAATTTATTTTGGATCGAATTGGGTTACACTTTTACAAACCAAAAACCAAAAATCCAAACCAAATAGTATAAAACCAAACCGAAAAACCGAATGCAAACCCCTAGTTGAGATTAATAAGGATAGTAGCAAACCACCTATCTATAAAAATAAATAGAGTAAAAAAATGTTTTTTTAAATATATTTATTTATTTCGGCAGTGTTGTATATGTAATTAATTGAAACGGTCATTTATATTGGGCAGTTTTTCGTTTAAATAATTGTTAATTTAAATGTTCAAATTAGTTATTAATTGAGAAGATGACATGTGTATATTAAAAAGTTCCTTGAATTTAGAATATTTAATATTTAATTAGTTAATAATTAAATAATAATTTGTGTATAAATAATAATTTGTTTTTGTTTATTTAAAATGTTGTGTAACTACCTAGAATCTATCAAAATGTAATTAATAATTTATTTTTGTTTATTTAAAATGTTGTGTAAATACCGAAGAATTTATCAAATTGTAATTATTAACATGTTTCAATATTTTTTTAATAATTATTTATTACTTCTTATTTAAAATGATTTAAAATTTAAAATTCTAAAAAATTATGGTAATGACATGTGTCATTTTTTCTTCTCCTTTTATATATAGATAGATTATTTGTTTCCAATTTGTTTTTGGTTAGGAAAATGGGTGGTTCAAATTCATTAATTAGATTTTCATTATCTATAGTTTGTACTGTGACCACTAATAATGCTTATCGAGTTTGAGCCACCGGACCTTTATTTGATTTATAAATGATATGTCGACATACATCGAGAATAGACTAACATATGGTTCTTTCCGACAATAAATTTTCCTCGGTTTTCGATTATTTTTACTCACAAAAGATATTTTACGATGAGCAGAATTATCCAATTAAAAAAATAATTAATGATTTTTTTAAGAGTAGGCGTGAAGAATTTTCATTTATTTCTATTTCATTTTATGTGATACAGTTCATAGTATGAAGATCGACCTGACTAATTCCTTTATGTGAATTTCGCCTTGTGTGAATTTAGAAACTTTATAAAAAGTATAAATCATTATTAGTTAATAATTCAAAATATTTTAAAAAATATGAGCGAAGAAAAACTCATTTTACTCTCCAAAATGATAATAACATCATGTAAAGTGAAACAAAGTAAATTTCCAAGCATTTTTTTTCAAAGTTTAAAGAGGTAGTTAATTAGTTTTTTCCAAAGTTATTATCCTTCTTTCTAATGGGGTTTTCAACACCCAACGCTAATTATTTATACTTTTAAAAGAAGTTTGTGAAAAGCAAAATGGAAATGTATTGTAATGTGATATTTTGATTAATGTAACTAATTAATTTTCTTAAGAGGTGGGTCACGCTAAAAAACAATTATTTTAAATTAAGGAGAATTTTGTTATCTTAAGAACTTTTTGGATCGAGGAGAGTATTATTTATCTTGAGAACTATTTAAAGTTAGGTACATCAAACATAGAATTAAGGTAGCTAGTTTGGGAATTTTTTTTATTTTTTTATTTGTGAAATAATTGGACTTAGAGCAAATGTTTAAACTTTAATTGCTTTTAATCTAAGCAATAGTGGGGTCTCTCTTGTGTGATATTGTCTAAATTATGTTTTCTATGATATATAATACGTGTTCTATTATTAAGCACTTAAAATATTCAAACACAAAGATATTTCCCTTTTGATGTGTTATGGCCATGGCAAACATATTTTTTGGATTTCCATTAATGAAGTTATAATTAAGGACGACAAGAATGACTAATGACATGATTACTACTTGCAATTACACAAGAACTTCTTTAATCACCAGTAGATATATGTATTTAATAGTTAATGGAAAGAGACCTCTTAATTAACAATCAAATTATATGCACCTAACAATTTAAAAGAGTCATTTGTTGTCGGGTAATAATTACAATTATTACATCTTAATTCCATTATCATAGTGTTTTACTTTTAATCTCTATTTTTCAAATTTATATTATTAGAAACGTTTTTCTTGAAGATCTATCGAAAACAATTTTTCTATCATGCAAAAGTAAGAATAAAATTCACGCACACCCCATCTTCCCCAAACCCCACTCATGAATTCACACCGAATATATCGATCTTAAATTCATGCTAATTATCGGACACTATTTTATGTCTTGACATGTAACCGATCTCAATTAAATATGTGAAAATCAAGTTTTCTAGCATTCCAAATTTTCTATAAAAAATAACATTCCTAACAAAACATTGACTCTTAAATCTTAATGTATATTGGACATAAAGTAGACTAACTACTATGACTAAAAACTTAACTTCAATTAATTAATATCGCCTATATAGATCTTTTTATTCCATTTTATCATAATTTTTCACAAAGAGGTTGATGATTTGCATGGAATCTTAGGCCCAAAAAAAAAAATAGGAAAAAAAAGAAGAGAATATTTTGTTCATGATTACATATATCAAGGTGATTATATGTACAAACAAATCCAAAATTAAGATAAAAGATTTGTACTTAATCCCCTGTTAAATCCAAAGGACCACAGCACCCAACATTTGACCGTTCTAAAAGCCATTTCATTAAACCATCAATTAAGGATAAAACCAAATAACAAATAACAACAACAACAAACACAGGGCAATCCCATAAAGTAGGGTCTAGAGAAGATAAAATGTACGCAGACCTTACAACTATCTTAGATGTAGAGAACTTGTTTCCGATAGTCCTTCGGCTCAAAGAATATCCATATAACAGATAACGACAACAACAAAGGATAATCCCATAAAAGTAGGATCTGGAGAGGGTAAAATGTACACAGACCTTACCACTACCGTAGAGGTAGAGAACTTGTTTCCGATAGACCTTCGACTCAAAGAATATACCAAATAACATATAACAACAACAAATACAGTGCAATCCCACAAAGTAGGGTCTGCGGAGGATAAAATGTCCGCAGACCTTACGACTATCTTAGAGGTAGAGAGCCTATTTCCGATAGACCTCCGGCCCAAAAAATATACCAAATAAGAAAAGCTTAAACAAGTCTAAGCACCCATCTAACATGATTTCCCAACAACCAGATAGCCTTATTTCAGACTTGGCGGGGGGAGGTCAAAAGTAGTACAAGAAAAAATATATTATCATCTAATTAACAAGAAGTTTTAAATTCAAAATCTAGCATAAGGCTGCAAAATGTAGAGTTTCTGTGGTATAATCTAAAACTAATAGAAACTATTGTTGGGAAGAAGACACGGTCAACTTGTTGGGTTTCAAAAGGTGATTAGGGCGTCATGCGGAAGCTTACAATTGCAAATCATATGAGGATAAATTAGACGACACATAAAACTATACTAAAAGAAACATATTATTATATGATATGACCAATTGGCCTACATAATTAAAAACTAATCAAAACATAGAAAAACTGTAGAGAGAAAATCTCCCCATAAACAAAACTCTCTAAGCAACTACAATATGGATCTTCAATTTATAGATCTCCAAACTTTTCCTCTAAGGAAAGAATAAACCAAATATAGAAGAAAATTATATTTTTCTTTTAGTAAAAGTTCAAGCATTTATGGTAATACTTTGACTTTTCTTTTAAGAAAAAAATAAACTTCAAATAAAGGAAGAAAATCAGGGCAAAATCCTAACACAACTTTACACAGAACAAGTGAAGCTACCTTTCATGTCATCAACAGGTAATTCTCTAGTGAAATGACTGACTATTTCTATCTGAATCTCCTTTAGTAAACATCGAATGGGACGGGGGAGATGAAAAGACGAAGGAATTGAGAGACATGATATGCACATTTTGAACAATTGTGAAGTACTAATAGTTACTTTCAATCTCCACTGTTTTCGATTTTAGGCCAATCTTGATCAGCTTGAGACTTCACAAACTCAGCTAAGAGCTTAATTTCATCGTCTAGTAATCGAGGACCAAACGTGCATTGACCCCTTGGTGTACAATTCTGACCAAACCCCTGCAAATCCAGACAGCACAATAAGGTCCACAACATAGCAGCATAAAGACAAGCATGGTTCTGAACAATGTGAACTTACTGGCATTCTCCCTTTGCCATAGTAAGTGACGCGGTAGATTTCCTCTTCTGTGTCAACTCCATTTCTATACAGAAGAATAGCTAGTTAAAAGTTCATGTTGTTTTTGCATAATGATATGACAAATTGCATTTCAACTATGCATAAGAAAAAATGACAATGAATAGAATATGATAGACAGCAAGGCAAAAAAATCTCTCAAAAGTTGAGATGAAATAACCTATTGTCTGTAAAGAATTGGTCTTGTCAAACTATGTAAATGCTGATTAATAAAATTAACAATTCAATGAAACAACGTACTGTAGCTTTACTCTTAGCTCGCGTATGTTATAGGAAAATTAGCTTGCTGCACAATCTATTGTTCTGGTTGTTCAAAAAATTATATTCAGTTTACCTTCTATCCATATGTTTTCCTCACAAGAATTGAATACGTTCAACGAAATTCTCATGTTCAGAAAATTTGATCTGCTAAGTATTAGAAGCGAAAGGGAAGGAGAGAACTCATCTTCAGTCAATAAAGAGCCTTTCATTTAGAGCCAGGAAATGGTATAGATAGTTTATAAATACAGAGGAACTAGCATATGGACTGTTATTCTGAACTTCAAGTTCTGTGAATATCTTTTAAACTTACACACCATTCCCCGTACGGGAAATTAAACTAACACATCTGAAAAGTCTCAACTATGGTAATACTTTTCCTGGAGTGTAAATACTTAAGCACCCTTTCTTTGAACTTCTGGTTTCCATTCAGATACAGGAAGTTCTAAGGAACTGTGACATGCTAAAAGAAGTTACAAGCAAAACTAAAATTTTCTGTGTGGATTTTAATTTTTTACCTTTGTAGATCCTTCAAGAAGAGTGTTGCACCCTAGCATACAACAAAGGAAATATAATTAAGGTGAGCTGGAAATTTTCGAGGACTACAGGAATCACGAGGTAGGTAAGACTCACAGGCTGGATTATATTTCCACCTTCATAGTGACATCCAATGCAAGCTCGATTAAACAAAGCAGCTCCCTTTTGTACATCTATTGTTTGTCCAACTGAGACTGCAAACAAAAGTACAATAAAATAAAGAGATGAAGAAACTAAGAATATCAACTGCAAATAAATTGATATCAAGGAATTTCTTCTTGCAACTTACATCAGATGTAGAATCAGCCCTAGCTTTAAGTTTCCAGTACACTAATGTTAAATAAGGAAATACAAACAAGTCACCTTCAAAAGGGACCTCCAGAATGTAGAGATTACTAACAGTAGCCGCCGTAAACTTGATGAGTACAGGTTAAGGGATTTTCCCACATTCCTCAATGGAGAAGGTTTTAAGATCAGTTATATCATCTAAATGACATTATAGATAGATAAAATAAGAGGAAGAAATTTGGCAACTCAATTTTTTTTATACTTCTAGGAGTGCTTTATATTTGGTTTAAGAAAGAGGTCTTATGTATACTTCTATTCATTAGGTAGTCTGTCACCACCGATTACCCACATCTAAACAGCGGAATATTGTACCTGATGATCTATCTCTTATCATAACCTAGTAGTGCACAGATGACATGTAAAACCTTGCTTAATGGGGAATATGTCATACAGTACCTTAAGCATGGTAGATGCTAAAGGATTTTCTGCAACTCAAATAGGCTCAATTTCCAGAAATTCTTGTTGAGTATGATAAGTTTATTAAACCTCTCCTACATAAGGAGGAATACGTGAGTAAGTTGCATTATCAAACTGAATACACAGTGGTTACTATTCAGGGACTTGCTACAGAAATGGCACGAGTTAAGAGGGCGAACAGATTTTGAGTCGCACAATCAGCTAAGTCGAGTACAAGTTGGATGGAAACTGAGTTGAGGTTTTAAGGCTTGGCATCACAGTCAAGGCTTTGTGGTCCTTCAGGGCTTCAACACATTCGGTAACTTCATCTCTAGGTTAAGAAAGCAGGTAAAGCTACAAACTTAAGAGCATAAGCACCAGCGAAGTGCTTATAGAATCTTAAGAGCTGCTGGTATTTCCCCCTATTTTCTCTAGGTAGAGAGATATGACCGACTAGCTTACAGTTTATGAACCAGGGAGGCCTTAATACAGCATAGAATTAGGATGTGACATATGTTGTTCATTCCATACCAATGATATCTTCTTCCTTGTTATATATATGATTTTCTTTTCCTAAATTACCTTATAAGGGAAAGGGATATATTTAATAGTATTGCTGCAACTCTGCAAGTATTGACATTATTTTCCAATTTGTTCCACAATTTACTCTATTCCCTGATGACAACTATACCTGAATCTGATGAGGCATCAACAAAGTCTCATTAAATGAAGAGAAGAAGACAAGGACCAAAGTATCCCCAGCCTCCTTAGAACGTGAATAAACCTATTATACAGATTACACCTCTTTTTGACAACTGTAGCAACAATTGGCTGATCTGCTATCCCTTCAAGTTTATCCTTAGTTATTTCTTTCCAGATTGTTCATTTGCCTTCAAGCACCTTTACCAAATTGGTATATCATGTGCACAGGTACTTTATCACTCAGTTCCCTTTAAACCAACTAGACATTCAGACATACTCGTAACTGCATAGGACTACACATATATAAACTACGTAAAAAGGGCAATTAAGGACATGTACGATGGAGTCGAGACCGGGGTTAGGACGGTGGAAGGTGACTCCGAACACTTCCCGAATGTACTGGGGTTGCACCAGGGATCAACCCTTAGCTTGTTCCTGTTTACCTTAGTGATGGACGAATTGACACGACATATTTAAGAGGAGGTGCTATGATGCATGTTATTCGCAGATGACGTAGTATTGATTGACGAGACTCGTGATTGAGTTGACGATAGGCTGGAAGTTTGGAGAAAGGCCCGAAAGTTCAAAGATTTTAGGTTAAGCAGGACTAAAACAAGGACTAAAACAGAGTATCTGGAGTGACAAGTTCAGTCATGAAGCGGAGGTAAAAGTGAAGATCGAGGCACAAATCATACCTAAGAGAGGAAGCTTCAAGTATCTTGGGTCCATTATCCAAGAAGACGGCAAGATTGGCAATGATGACGCATATCTATCAGAGTAGGGTGGTATGAGATGGAGGCTCACCTCTGAGGTACTGTGCGATCAAAATGTTTCGTCAAGGCTTAAAGGCAAGTTCTTCAAAGTGGTGGTTAGACCAACATTAATACATTATTGTATAAGACAGAGTATTGGTCAATCAAGAACGCGCATATTTAGAAGATGAAGATAAGAGAAATGAGGATATTCAGATGTGTGTGACCATCTCATCTAAAAGTTTAAACTTTTAGATGAGATGGTCACACACTTCAATATGGTATCAGAGCAGGCAGAGGTACTGAGATCGAAATTCATTGCCACTCAAATCAAAAAAAGAATTTCCACGTGCTTGACCCATGAAAAAAAATCTGGCCCGCACGTGAGGGGACGTGTTGAGAATATAATTAAATAATAAAAGTATACTCTCTCTAACAACTTCATCTTTTAGATGAGATGATCACACACTTTAACATTATGGGCATACTAGGAGAGATGATTAGGAACAAACTTATATGGGACAAGGAGAGAGTGTTCTCTGTATGAAGGAAGCGAGCATGAGATGATTCAGACATTTGAATTTGAGGAATGTGGATGTGCTAGTAATGAGGTTGTGAGAGGTTGGTTGTAGCAGGAATTAGGAGAGGTAGGTCAAAATAGAAATGGGTGAGGTGATAAGACATAACATGACACAACTACAACTAACTAAGGACATGACATGACACAACTACATCTAAATATCATTATCTTGCTATTTTAGTGTCTTATTTTCTTACAATCCCGCTCCCAACTTCTCTTTTGAGCCAAGGATTTATCGGAAACAATGTAGATTCTCAATTGCAGAAGATTTAGCATTATATCTCATGACACTCACAAAAACAATAGTTTTACCTGGAGGATTAACAATGGGAGAGAGGGCTATAAAGGCAGTCATTAGAGGCGGAGCCAAGCTCTTCAGCAACTTCAACTCACATGCTAATTTATTCTCCCTTTGGGCAAATGGTTTGTCTCCTTCATACACATTTTTCCTCTGTAAATTAACAATCAAAATTACTTACATATCCCAAATTACAAAGTAATTCTGAAAATTACACATTTTTGCTCTTTTATTAATTAGGGTACCTTTGTTGGTTTTGCCAATGAACAGCTCTTGCTAAGGCAACTTGGTATCATACACAACACTGTCATTTTCTTTTGGCTTTGTGAAGGTTTCTTCTTCTTCTTCTATGACTGTTGGTTTTTTTTTGAAGATTATAGATTGAGTAAAGTTGTATATTTGGTATGTAATATAATATTAGTTTTGGAAATTTATATTTGGTTCCTAAATGTTTTTATTCATTCTTAATGTTCTGAATTGATGAATCCAACTTTTTTAGTTGTAATTTTTTTTTTACATTTTTCTTTTTTGGGGCAATTTTAGCTTGGTCTTAAACTTTGATTTTTAATGATATTTTTTGACATGTTAAATCTTATAAACTATACATTTTTTTCAATTTATTTTAATGATTACACCGGGCATGGTAAAATTCATTAGCATTATAGAGAATATGTCAGCTCCGAGCTTATATCCTGGACATGGCCGGTACGCAAAACCATTGTCGATCCCAAGCGTACCCTTGACCTAGCTAATACTACACTGAAAGCTATAATAGATATGCCAAAACATTTAAAATATGAGTATGCAATAACTTGATAAACAAACTCAAATACTTTATTTAAAGATTTGAATAATGTTGAAAGTTATTGTTTGTTAAACAATGCTGAAAGTTATAACTAGACTGACTTGTCTATGAAGCCTCCCGTGACAAGACTCCATGCTACCTGAATACTTTGATACCATTTATGACGGTCCAACCCACAAGTGATATTGTCCGCTCTGGGTCTAGGCATGCACAACTTTAAAGCGCATCACTAGCTGGTAAGACTTACTTACTTATATACCTAACATCTCTCATGTATTTTTGTTGATGTGAGACTTCTTATCTTAAACTAGGGTGTCACAGTCTAGTATGCAAATAATTATTATATAAGTCCCTACATATTTACAAATAAGACATTTTCTAGAATACTTGACAAGTCTAGAATATTTTAAGGACCTTTCATGTAAATTTATGATATTTTATGATTTACTACATATATTTCTACATTTCTCTAGAATCTTCCACAAGTGTCAACATCTTTCTAATGTAAGCTTGCACATAACAAAAAGTGTGTCATATGGTGCTTATGTAGTATGATGACGTGACAATTATTCAAATTTTGGATGTCCATTTACCTAGTCACAAGTTGTAAATGGAATACAAAATTCAGTTTATAACTTTTAAAGGTTGTTACTGTGTGCATTTGGTCATATGCTTATTTAACATTTCTTATTCTATAGTTCCATTTGAATTGATGCTCTTAGAGGATAAGAATAGAAAATTAGTGAAATTGAATGTTATTTTCTTATGTAAAAAGAAAAAGAAAAGAGCGAAGAGATGATGTGGTTACTAGCTTGATGATAAGATTATATGAAGCTAAACTTTCTTTCTGAAAAAAGAAAAATAATAATATTCATAAAGTAAGAAATCTGATGTTAGATTTTAACAGTTTAATTTATGACTCTAATACGAAAATAAAAATAAGAGAAAAAGAAAGAAAAGGAAGTGGGAAAATATTGCATTTTGGATTTCAAAATTCAAAACAGGTTAAAGTAGAGGTTTTTTTTTTTTAAATATCTAAAATCACCCATTGACCGTAATAAATATATTTATCTTTTTACCTTAACTGACCAACCATTGTTACCAATTTTTTTTCAAAATATTCTTACTCATCTAATTCGGGGTAATTATTTTAATCATTTTTTCTAAATTTAATAACCTGATCTGATGACTAGTATTTACTTGATCTTATTGCTTTCAATATTGTAAACATATGATTTTTGGTTGTCTCTCATTTTTTAACGCTATTCTAGAATTACATGATTGAAATTAATCTTAGTATTTTTACTCTCTTTTTCATTTTAATAGGTTTAATTTGAAAATTGAAACTATATATATATATATATATATATATATATATATATATATATAT
>JAJOOO010032246.1:0-10198 GCA_029582685.1 Solanum piurae
CTCTACAAATCTCGTCTGAGACTCTTTCCGGGAAAATTCAAGTCCAAATGGTCGGGTCCATTCAAAGTAAATCGTGTGCTTGCGAATGGGGCAATAGAAATCGAGAACAAAGACGAGGCAATATTAAAGGTTAATGGGCAAAGGTTGAAGTTTTACTTTGGAGAATGCCCAAATGTGACTAAGATTGTCCTGGTATATTTGGATTATGCTTGACTGCATATCCATATCGTGCCACGATGTTAACGAAGACGCTTCTTGGGAGGCAACCCAAGCTTTACTTTTTGTTATTTGAATAACATTTGTTGGATGCGCAAGTTGAAGTTCTTAATTTGGAAGAAATGCAAATGGGCGAGGGGCTGGAACAGTTGACGAGTCGCTGAATTTCCTCCATCATCACCCAAATACATCGCCACATGAGGGTAAAAAATAAGGAAGGTTCTGGAAGTTTGGGTGAGCTTATAGCCCATTCGGCGAACCCTATCGAGTTCACTCTTTGCACCTACTGAAGGGATGAATATTCTGTCAAGTTCGACAGACTGAGGCCCATTCAAAAGTTCACCGAGTTGATCGGCGATGTTATTTTAGTTCACCGAATAGGGCTCGCACTTAAGAATTTCTGACCTTTTAAATTCAAATCTTCTCTTTTTATTTGAAAATTTTGATTCCTCTACTCTTTCCCTCAAAGTTTAGACTATAATTTCGTTTAAGTGTTGTGTGATTTGAATTTGAAGTGTCATTGTGATTCCTCTACCCCCCCCCCCTGCCTTTTTTGGCCGCGTGTATGTCATTGTCTACATTGGAGGTTGTTGTCTCAAATTTTGTTTACTTTTGTGCTATACTTGAAATGCTAATGGGTAGTGTAATGGGCTTATCGTTGCTTAGTTAAATTTTGTGCCTTGATTGCTTGCCTGTTGGTTCGTATAGTTTAAAATAGAAATCGAGCATGTTAAATAAATTGTTTGGGCCAAGTTGTTTTAGTTTCTCGTGTTAGATGTTGAAATTGTGGGTTTTGCATATTAGGTACTGTGAAGTTTAAGTATCCCAAATTCAACCAAATACCTTGAATTTACCCGATGATGGATTGGGTGACATTGTTCTTAAGGGAAAAATTGTTGTTTGGTTGAATTTGAACCAATTGGGGGAAGTCTGAGTACCCCGGCTTAGAAATCCATCATGGGTAGTTGAGAGTTGTTTGAAATTGTGTTTGAATTGGTGTTTCGTAGGTTGTTGATTGATAATAGAAAAAACTGGGGAAGGTGCTGCGTTGGGCCATTTTGGTGAGCTTCATCGAGCTCGCCGAATTGGTTCGATGCGTGAACCGAATGTTTGTTTCATCGCCTAGCTACCAGACATATGAAGGTGCATCGCTGTTACTATTGGCGATGACCCTTCAGCTCGCCGAGTGAACTCGGTATGTCACTGAATGGCATTGATACTGCCTTTTGACCTATATTTTTACTGGGTAAGTCTATAACATTCGGCCAGGCTTCTTTTGCTCACAAACTGGACTTGACAACTCGCCGACCTTCTTCGGGGAGTTTTCTACATTTTTTTGAAAAAAATATATTTCACTAAACTTTTGTGATCAAATTTGTTCTTGTTTGTGTGCTTTTACAGGTATGTCTAGACCTAAGATTGCTACTCAGTGTGTGATAGATGAGGACTACCCTCGATCACGGAGGCAAGCCAAACTACAGGGTCCTCCACCCAAAAAGAAAGCAAATGGGTTGTGATTGCGGCGGAAGTTGAGACTTCCCAAACCACTTGTCGTAAACCTCCACATGTAAGTGGTAAAGGTAAAAAGCAGATTTTCACTGACACAAGCTCGGAGGATAGTGTAGACATCGATTCCATCAAGTTCACCTCCTCCGAGTATGAGAATGAAGAGGTTGTGGGGTTTGGGACTGCAGTCCATACAATGATGCCAGAAGCTGAGTAGATAAAGAGGAAATGCTCAGAGCTTCATTCTAAACCAGCCCATGACCCACTGGCACTACCTTCGGCACCATAGGCATCACAAGTGCCTCTTGTTCCGGTGAATCCTCCACAGTCAATGAACCGTTTAAAAAGGCCACTGGCTTGCAGACTATACTTGAGGAGAAGCGGTTGTCCACATATAGGGTGGTGGACAGATATTCAACTATTTTGGAGACGTTGCGGTACCACAGATTCGAACAGTTCATGAAACCTCGGAGTCCATACGTTTTTACATGGGTTAGAGAGTTCTATAAAGGGTATGCCAAGCTGATCTCGAAAGGGAAAAATAAGGCTAGTTCAATGGAACTTTTTGATTTTATAGAGGTGCGGGGAAATAAGGTGAAGTGCAGTGAGACAAATATCAACGATGAGTTAGATTTCACAATGTGGACTCGACACTCTTTAGTCGATAAAATAAAAACTCAGATGTTGAAAGATTTGAAGGGGTGGCTTGCCCCATTATTGAGTGATGCGATACTCCCATAGATTGAGGCGGGGGTTACTATTAAGAAGAATAATCTTAATATAGCAACACAGTACTGGTTCGAGTTCATCAGTAGCACATTGATGCCGTTACAAAATGTATCTTTTATTAGGTGTGTATCATCGACCGGGGGAAGCTGAATCTAGGCTTTATTATTGCACAGGAGATGGCTATGAGGGCCAAACAAAACCAAACCTCATTGCCATTTTCGGTTCTTATCAGTGTCTTATTTCACAGAGTAGGTGTTCCCTTTGTGGAAAAGATGGATACTGAGGTCACTCCCTCCTCGTGTTGTGATATTCGTCGGATCGAAATAGAGTACTTGAAAGATGAAATGGAAAAGAAGAACAAAACTTTGCTAGACAGTTCTCCGATTGTTAACGTAGAGTCTATGGAGGTTGTTCATACACCTCCCACTCCCGCCGTTGAGCCATTAGGTATACCTACCCCTTCGACTTGTATTGTTCGTGCTCCTACTCGTGTCTCCCATCCCCCTTTGACTCAGGCGATGATTTATAAAATGGGCAAGCTTGCCCATTCGGCTGATGTGAGGTCTTCTTTGGTTGAGGTCGTTGTCCCTTCGATGATTGAGTGTGCTATAACTATTGAACTTGCTCCCATTCGAGAAGAGTTGAATGAGTAGCATGAGTTGATCACTTCCCATGGGCTAGAATTTGATGCTCTCAGTGCTCGGGTTGAGTTGTGTGAGCAGACATGTAGCCAACTTGCCTGATTTGACATCTCTGAAGAATGATATTGCAGGACTGCATCAGGATGTGGATGAATTGAAATCCACCGACATATCGATGATGTGGGGTGGTGTATATGTCCCTCAGGACCCTAGTTTTGAGTTGCCTCTGGTCCCAGCTGATTCTGAGATTCCTTCGGCTGCTGTAACTAGAGAAGTTGTTGCACCTGATAAGGATGGGGAGTCCAACACTCCTGAGACTGATGAGAAGGACTTGATTGCTCGTGAGATTGATGTGTATGAGGACTTAGAGGACCTAGAAGGTGATATACTATGGGTGGCCACGAAGGCATCACTACGCGACACTTTCATAATTGGTTCTAGTGGGTCTAAGCCCACAGAAGAGTTCATTACAGAACCTTCCAGAGTTGGAGTGTAGCAGGGTATTGATGCCCAAGTTGAGGCCGCACCAACGAGCCAGAGTTCGCGTTAGGCCTAGCCTAACAAGGGGATCTTTACTCTCCCTCCATTTTTTTTACCGTTGCTACTTTCAATTTTTATTTTGCATTGAGGACATTACTTGTTTCTTTTTGGTGGGGTGAAGGTATCTATCTACCTACCCTTTTGATTGTATTTCATTTTTGAGATATTTTGTTGTTTTCATTTGGAACTTCTTCATGTTGCTTTAGTAGTGATTGCTTTGGTTTTGGTTTTGATTCATTGGCTTCTCTCTCGATTGCTTGAATGTGAATATTTTTTACTATTCTCTTGTACATTTGAGTGTCGGTTGTGATCAATATCAATGACTTGAATAGATATATTGATTGATGGTATGTTTATGTGAGTCCAACGAGGCAATTTAAGTTGCATAAGTCTTCTGTGAACTCTTAACATCTCATTATGACTAGTCGAATGTCAAGATGAGTCATGCAATGACCTTTGCATGCGATCTTAACTTGTAGAGTCTTGATCGATGATTATGTTGGATGTCCTCTGTGGTGAGGTTTACTTGAAAATTTTGCATGATGATACCTAGAACATGCCCTGTTGGTCCAATTGACTAGCATTGGTGAATGAAGGAAATGATCTTAGGCATGGATTTTTTAGAGTAAACCTAATTGCTATACCTTTGTGTGACCACCTTATGAGTGTGTGAACCTAGCTTGGCACCATTTGAACTTAACTTTTTCTTTGGATGAAACATGAATACAAATGTTTAGACCTGTTGATAAAATTGCCATGTCTTTCCCATCTATAACCTTGGTGAAGCATTGGTTTGTTTGAATATCCAACTTAGGTCAAAATTCTAAGTTGGGGTGTGGTAAGAATGAGGAAAGAAACTGAGCAAGAAGTTTATGAAATTCTTCTTTGGGAACATGTGGTGAAGAAAAAGATGGAACCCCTGCATATAAAAAAAAAGAGAAAGGAAGAGAAAATAGAAGAAAGAAAAAAAATGAATAATATGTATCCGTGAGCATTGTGATGGAAATAAAAGGGATGTCCGATGTGCTACACCAAAAATTATGTGTGATATGAATAGGCCAAAGATGAGTTGTGAATATGAAAAGAATGACAGAAAAGGAAAAAAAGTGAAATTTGAACCATGCCTCATGAAGGTAGAGTCACTATGCCGAAATGATCATACCCTTACAATCAACCCCATTACAAGCCTCGAAAGACCTTTGTGATCTTGCATAAGCCAACTGACGTGTTGGTTGAAAAATATGGGCGAGCCTATGGGTAAAATTGTGCATGTTATTCTTATTGGGAGTGTGAGAGTTGATTTCGATTCCTTAATTTGAGGCCTTGATTGCCTTTGTGAGAGAATGGAATCATTCTTGATGTGAGGGCATTCAAATACTTTTGTTGGGCATGAATTTGCATTTGAAATAGGCATTTGTGAGCATGAAGTCTAATTGATGATGGCGAGTCATAGTTTGAAACTTTGAGAGCATATTTGACCATTGCATGTTTGGAATGAACCATGTGCAATTTCATGTTGAGTCTTAAGGAGCATTACTTGTAGACATCCCTGTCGACCTAATTGATCTCATGTTTTACTTGAGGACAAGCAAAAGTTTATGTTGGGGGTGTTGATGAGTAGGAAATTTTGACTCATTTAGGGCGTGTTATTTAATGAATTAGTGTCCTCAATGCCTATTTTGTGTTCATAACTGATGTTAAATTGTTTATGTGCAGCCGTGAAGGCTTAAGAACAAGGCATGAACATTACATTGTGAAAAAAGTTGGAAAAAGTGAAGAAAAGGAAGGCTGGAGCTCGCAAAAGCCACTCAAAAACTTGCTAAGTGAGCTTCTAGCTCACCAAAAGGACCAGCCTAAATGAACAGAAAAACTGGGTGTAGAAGTCAAGTTCAAATGGCGAGAAGGCGTGCTTATCGGCGGATCGCTAAGTAGTTCGGCGATCCCGACTAACTTCGCCGATGGGACTGCGTATTGAAATTTTGGGAAGTTCTTGAAAATATATAAATTGATTTTTAAAGAGAGAGAAAAGGGTCTTACACAGTAGTTCACAAATATTTACATACTTTGACAATACTGAATATTCTTGGATAGGGTTTTGAGCTTAGATATTGAGATTTTAAGGTTTTAGTCTTAATTTTGGCATTGAGCATTGGAGATTTTGTCATTCCAATGGAACATCTTTTTGGTAACTGTTTCTTGCTTTTTTGTTAATGTTTGGCTAAACCCTCTTTCCTTAGGGGTGTGACTATGCAATCAAATATATAAATTAGCTTGTGGGTATTGTTAATTGCTAGAGTTAATGTTGTTTCAAAATGGGTTCAGTTATTTATTCATGTTTTCATTTATGAACTGAAGTTGCAAATTTAGTTCTTGTTTTAGCTCTCTATGCTTGCTTGTGAAAGTTTTTTAGAGTAGAGTATATGATTGATAGTTATATCGACTTGGGTCTTTACAACCCATCGTGATAAAGTGGGTTAAATTAAGGATTTGGGTTGCTTTGCACTGTTAAGCATTTTGAGGTTCAAAAGAACTCGCTTGAAACATGATAGCTGATTGAAAAATGGTTGTTCTAGTTACAATCTATCCTACCCATTAAGATTCAACGACTTAAAGAAAATATTCATTACCCATTTAGCGAAATTAGTATTCGATTGCTCACACACTCCTAAGGTTCCCTCTCTATTTATTCAAACCCCGCGTTAATTGTCTTCATTAACAATTGATTAACAAGCTCTTAATATTGATAATTTAAACTTATTGATTCACATTATGCTGTGTTTTATTTATTTCGAAATTAGAACACTTTCATACTTCATATTTGAATTCTTTTCTGTATTACTCCTTGTGAGATCGACCTCAACTCACCGTTAGGTTTATACTTGTTAGAGACTGCCTACACATTGAATTATAAGAGGTGTAGTTGAGAGTTATCAAAAATCTTGCAGGAACATACTCTAACACTTAGATATGAGAATACTCATCCCCAAACTTAATTTGGGCCAGAGAGAAAATAAATACAACATCATCTTACACCCTATATGGTTATGAAATTACCATAAATTGATTGAACCTCCAAGTTATTTAACAAGGAAACATACTAACACACCTAAGGAACTAGTCTAAATAGGTACAAGAGCTTATAAGAGTACAATTATATAAGAATTAAGACCATATCCTACAATAAGGAAATAGGAGTAGAAGCTGTTGGAGACCAACAACATCATCACCTATCAAACATAAATTGAATTCCTGCAACCAGACTATGCTATGTGTATAGTAAGAGTAGAATCAGTACAACCAACACATACTAGTAGGCATCATCGGTCGATCCAAACCTACCAAAGAATATAACATAGATAAAAAGAAAAGTTATTCAATATGAAAGTTACACCACCCCAAGTCTCTATCAAAATTCTTTCACCATCCTATGTATAATACCTATAAAATAGTACACTTTCACCCAACCTCCTACTTCATTATGGTACAAACTCTGACGCTTCCCAAGGCTACCTTTTGTGTCACCCGAAGGCTTCTCAAGCCTGCCTGTGATATCACCCAAAGACTTCCGAAGCCTACCTCTGATGTCACCCTACATCTTCCCAAACCTACCTAAGATATCTCTCTAAGGCTTCCCAAACCTACCTGTGATGTTACTCTAATATCAGATCAAAACCTAACCTTCCTATCACATAGATATTCCCAAATACAAAACCACCACAAAATGTCAAATCACAGCCTGAACATTCCACCACATAATATTCATGAACACAAGGTCATCACTAGCCCTATCAACCAACATATTGGTCCTTCTGAAACAATACATGAAACTTGTACCTTATACCAACTCATCCCTCTTCACTCATATCCCTATTATCAAATAAGTTCTAAAAATGCTAGACGACAATGACCAGCCACATCACTTAACTATACACTAAACCCGCATTAATCTGTCTAACTTAAAAACCACCATTTCAGTAAACAATAACATCATCATGACTAGAAAAACTATTAAGAAGCAATTAAAGCATTGAGTCCTGATAAACTCAACTAAATAGTCAAAACAATTATAACCATAAGTATAATAGAGATCGTACTCCAAGTTCTCACCTTGGGTTTATATGCACAACCCATAATACCCATAAACACATTCCAACCACATATAACAACAATTACAAACACATAGACTCTCAGTCACAATATCATGAAACAAAAAAATACCTAGAATCAACCAATGTATGAAACATGTCCAACATGATCAAACATGAAAATGATCGATCCTCTCATGGATCCATAAATACATACCTGGTCCTCTCATAGAACCCAAACCGCTAGTATACCGGCGTGGTACCCAAGTCATTCATAGTTAGTGTTCCCGTGTGGTACCCGAGCCAATCGACAATAAAAAATAAGTATGGACAATCAAATAGCATAATCAATAATACCACTTGAATACACCAAGTTACCAAAATATGTTCATTGCATGAGCTTATCTATATTATGTTATTTCATATGTCTCTATACCATGCATTGCACAAATGAAATTACTAAGTAGTAGACATGCATACATATATAAACTAAAAATATACGACCATCACCTATATGCATATACCAATAGCCCAACACTGGACCCCTTTTTATGAACACAAATTTGGTCCCTTGATTCCACAAGTCCAAAAATGGTTATAAACCATAAAAAATTTAACACTTACCCTTAAAATTGACACCAAAACACCCCAAAAAGGAAAGACAAGATTAACAGTCATGAACAAGAGAACCACCCCTCGTCATTATCTTTTCCCGTCATAATAACAATAAACAACAACCTTTAACTATCAAGACTCCTTACCGAAATGCCTAGGCATGAAACCTCCCATCAATCTACAAAATAACATTCAGTAGAAAACATGTCTAATTACTCAATTAAGAAAACCTAGCCTACTTTGGTGCCAAGCATCTGCTACAGAAGCCTGATCACAAATCTTGAATCCTTTCTGAAGCTTTAGCTTGTTCTTGGTCTAAAATAAAAAATACAACACCACATTCAATCAAGCAATGACCTAATAACCCCAAGCCAAAGTATGATCAACTTCCCAAACTTAGGGATTTTTCACCATGGAATCATGTCAAAACCCTCAATAACCTAGACTATAATGCTTAAGAATCAATGTAAAATATTGGGGAGTAATAATCTTACCTCTACCAATTGGCCAATAAGAGACCAATTCTCATCTCCATGCTCCTTTACTATCTTCTGCAATAGCTCGTTCTTTTCAGGATTTCATCGACGCTTGATCATACTTGTTTTCTTCATTGTTTCCTTTGAATAAAACCAATGATATATTAGAAATGGAAGAATGGGGTCTTGTCTTTACTTGATAAAAACTTGTATGTGGAGAGGGATATATATAGTGGGGGAGGGGATAGAACAGATTGTAGTGACCAAGTTAATAGGAAGTTATTAATTATAGTGTATCATATAGCTAAATCTTAGGAATTAATTAGTTTTTTTCTTTAAGCAGTGTTTGGTAGTTTGGATTAGAGGGGATAGGATCGTAGTATTATTGAAGTTTGACTTGCAGTTATTTTAGGAATAAAACCATTTTAGCTACAATTATAGTTTGACTGATAGTTTCTTTTACGGAAATTCTTTTTAAGTGTATTATCATCAAACTAATGAATATGAAATATTTATTTTCATGTGTATTTTTATTACAAGTCTCTGGACACGTGCGTTGCGGGTGTGTTCTATGTGAATTTTTATAAATTCGTTAGAACAATAAATTTTTTATGCAAATTGTGTGAAGTGAGTAATATTTTTTTAATGTGCGTCAAGAAACGCTAAATGAGGGGCACATTGTAATGTTTAAAATAAATTCCTTTGAAGCTACCATCGATAAGTCAATTATGTTGAAGCTATTAACGGTAATTTTTAAACTTTGTTTAGTAGTTAACACACTTCCAAGAAATTCACAAATGACTAATTTGAGACAAATATCAATACAGACTTACGATAATGAAAAAAAATTCATAAAAATTAGATTGGTGAAGTCTATTAGAGGAAAAACAAATAAAAATAGAAGAAAAATACAACATACACATCATTTGTAAGAGTTTATTCATATAAATTATAGATAGAAAATAAATATAGAATTAATAAGTTATCCATATTCGGATTTCTGAAGCTACAAGTTTAATGAGGAAAAACAAAAGGCACAAACCATGAGAGGGAAGTAATTGCACTAACAAATCCTGTAATTTGCAAATTATGTATAACGAAATATGCATCATATTTTTCTCCAAAATAAGATAATACTTATTTCTGATAAAAGTAGAGACAAAATTTACCAGCGGTTCTTGACATCATATTCATTGCTTCACACACCATAACATACATACATACATATATATATATATATACATACAGACATATATATATATATACATACATATATATATACATACATACATACATATATATATATACATACATAAATACATACATACATACATATATATATACATACATACATACATATATATATACATACATAAATACATATATATAT